>SZWC01007538.1:39008-101430 GCA_023375785.1 Penium margaritaceum
GGGTCGCTAGATCGCTAACGGTCACATGGCAGCAGGCGAGGGACGCGGACGCGGTGGACGGAGGCGCGAAACGGGACTGCCAATCGTCAAGCCAAGCAACATCATCAAGAAGAGGGGAGGAGGAGGCCACGGGCGACGACGAGATAGACGAGGAAACGGGACACGACTGCAGCTCAGTCTCAGTCATGCAGGGCTGGGCAGGAGAGCAGGAGGTGATGCAACTCGCACTTCCCTGGGGAGGAGGGCGAGGTAGGCCGAGCTGGAGGGCGATGAACTGCTCCAGCTGGCGCTCACGGGAGGAGGGCCCGGGAGTGTAGACGGAGTGCGGAGTGACAGCGCCGGAGCCCGGGTAGTAGGAGAACTGCGCCGGTGAAGGGAGCGGATGCGCCGACGGCTGCGGGTAGTACTGCTGCGGCGCGGGTGTCTGCGGGACAGGCGGAGCTGCCGGAGTGGCAGAGCCGCTGGACGAGGTCAAAGTGGAAGGGCCAGCAGCGGCGACGGCGGCAGAGGCGAGGCGGCGCTCCCGCTGGCGCCCCATGGTAGCGATGACGCGCGCCTCGTCCGTCAGGAGAGGGCACGTGTACCACCCGTGCCCGGGCTGACCACAGTTATGGCAGACCGAGCCACCACCGCTGGACCCGGTCGACGACTGCTGCTGCTGCTGCTGCGGCTGACCCTTGCCTTTCTTGTTCCGGCACTTCTTCTTCTTCCCTGATGACGATGAGGTAGGTGCGGCGGGGGAGGCGACGGCCATGGAGGCAACGGCAGGGGAGGCGACAGTAGGGGAGGCGACGGCAGGGGATGCAAGCGCCTCCGTGCGATGGAGCAGGGACTCCTGGCGAGCTTCCTCAATGCGGAGGAAGAGCTCATATGCCCAGGGCATGAGGGTGCCCTGGGTCGCCATGGTGGAGAGGACGTCCTAAGGGTAGTGTACGAAGACGTCTGCGTAGTCGCTAGTGGGGCCGCGCTTGATGGTGAGGAGCGCGGACAGAGGGGGCGGAGCAGATGTGCCGAGACGACGGAGGATGTCCTCCGCCCGCTGCCAGTAGGCAGTGACCGTCTCGGTCTCCCCCATGTGCAGGGAGTTGAACTCCCGGAGCAGACGGCTGATCTCAGCGTCGCTGGACAGGCGATGGGGCCTGGTGAGGACGTGCCAGGCGGCTGCAGGGTCTGGGATGTCGCCAGCCGTGACGTCGCCGAGGAAAGGCTCTAAGGCCAGGCAGGAAGCTGGAGGGGCGACTGGGACAAGGGCACGGACGGCGCGACCAGCGTCATACAACTGGTTGGCCTGGGTGGAGTCGTAAGGGAGGGTGTAGTATGCCCACAGGCCCTCACCCTGCGCCCAGATCTGGAAGCTGAGCTCCCAGCTCCGGAACTGCTCGCCGGCCTGAAGCGGCGGCGGCGGTGTCTCAAAGTCCTTCTGCCTGCGGCCGGCACCCGGAGTGGGGCCAAGGACGGAAGTGACTGTCTGCCGCTGGCGCTGAGTCTGCTGCTGTGCTAGGTAGTACGTGGCAGCAGACACAGCTGGGCTGGCGTGCCCTGGAGGGATGAAGGATGGCAGCGCGCTGGTGGCGGTTTGGGAGGCGACTGGCTGTAGTGCCGCAAGCTGTTGTGCGAAGGCGGCGAGTTGTTGCTGAAGAGCAGCAAGTGGGTCAGGGGTGCCGTCAACGTTACCAGTGGGCCGCTGCTGCTGCTGCTGCTGCTGCTGCTGTAGGGGCGGCGGCTGCTGCTGCTGTAGAGGCGGTGGCTGCTGCTGGATGGGCGGCGGCTGCTGCTGCTGCAGCGGTGGCGGCTGCTGCTGTAGAGGCGGCGGCTGCTGCTGCTGCAGCGGCGGTGGCTGCTGCTGTATGGGCGGCGGCTGCTGCTGCAGCGGCGGTGGCGGCTGTTGCTGGAGAGGCGGCGGCTGCTGATGCTGCAGTGGCGGCGGCTGCTGCTGCAGCGGCGGCGGCAGCTGCTGCTGCAATGGCGGCGGCGGCTGCTGCTGTAGAGGCGGTGGCTGCTGCTGCTGCAATGGCGGCGTCGGTTGGTCCTGCTGCGGCGGCGGCGGCAGCTGCTGTTCATGCGGCGGCGGCGGCTGCTGCTGCTGCAGCGGCGGTGGGTGTTGCTGCTGCTGCTGGTGCTGCAGCAATCGCTGCAAGAAAGGAGGGGTAGGGGTCCCCCCATCAGAGGAGGACCCCCCCTCGCCAGGACTATCAGCCATGCCTTGGTGTCTGTTTTTTTTTTTGTTGTTGTCTTTGTGGTGATGCTTCAGCAGGAGGCTGGGGGAGTGGGGAGTCTACCCACTCCTCTAGCCTTCCCCCTTTCCCCTTTCACCCTCCCCCTTTTCTTGTTTTTTTTTGTTGATGATGTCAGCAGTGACGTTAGCAGTGACGTCAGCGGTGACGTCAGCAGAGGGGTGCTGACGTCAGCAGCGGCGAATTTTGGGGCCGCCGCTGCTGCTGTTGGTGCTGATGTTGCTGCAGCTGCTGCTGCTACTGCTGCTGCTGCTGCTGCTGCTGTTGCTGCTGCTGCTGCTGGTGCTACTGCTGCTACTGCTGCTGCTGCAGCTGTTGCTGCTGTTGCTGCTGCTGCTGCTGCTGCAGCTGCTGCTGCTGCTGCTACTGCAGCCGTTTGCTGCTGCTGCTGCTGCTGCTGCTGCTGCGGGTGCTGTAGCTGCTGCTGCTCGTGCTGCGAGCTGCAGCAGTTGCTGTGGCTGCTGCTGCTGCGGCAGCGAGCTACTGCAGCTCGCTGCTACAGCTGAGTGCTGCTGCAGCTGCTGCGTGCTACAGCAGCTGCTCGCTGCAGCTGCAGGCTGCTACAACGAGCTGCGGGGGTGGGGGAATTTTTTTGTTGTCTCTTTTTTTGTTTTTTTTTTTCCTTGTCACAGCGGGCAGCAGCCCGCTGTCTGCTGCGAGCAGCGGGCTGCTGCTTGCCCAGCAGCAGCGAGCTGCTGCTCGCTGGCAGCAGCGGGCTGCTGCTCGCTGCTCGCTCGCTGCGAGCAACGGGCAGCAGCAGCCGTGGCTGGCAGCTGTTGCTCGCTGATGCTGCTGCTGCTGCAGCTGGCGGCTGCTGCGGCTTGCTGCAGTAGCTGCTGCAGCCCGCTGCTGCTGCTGCACGCTGCTGCAGCTGCTACGTGCTGCGGCTGCTGCCTGCTGCTGCTGCGGGCTGCTGCAGCCGGCTGCTACTGCGGGCTGCTGCTGCTGCTGCACGCTGCTGCTCCTGCTGCACGCTGCTGCTGCTGCTGCTGCGAGCTGCTGCTGCTGCGGGCTGCTGCTGCTGGTGGTGTAAGCTGCTGCTGCTGCGGGCTGCTGCGAGCTGCTGCTTCTGCCTGCTGCTGCTGGTGGTGCCAGTCACTGCACCTGGGTGACGTTGCCGCGTGCGTCGTCGTCCACAGATATCAGACGCCGCCTGCCGCTCACCTCCTCGCGTCACGCGTGGGGGTCAGTGCTGCCGAAAAACTTTTGGCAGCATTTCCCCTGGCCTAGTGGCCGTGGGAAAAAATCTGACGCCGCCACCAGGAGGGTCAATGCTGCCAGAAAAAATCCGGCAGCATTTCCCCTGCACTGGCGCGTATGGGGGTCCGCCGACGTTGTCTGGCACATTTTTGCCAGTCTTTTGCTGCTGCTGCTACGCTCTGGCTCTGATACCAAAAAGGAAACTATGCAGCAGGTTGGGGCAGCAGCGTTGTTGATGCAGCGTGCGGGCTTCTACGCTCGTTGCTTAAGTCAGCTGCCCCCTCAGTCTGCTGCTCTAGAGTCTAAGTCTTGAAGCTCTGGGTTTTGTTACTCAGAAACGCGCGCGCCAGAGTTAGCGCCAGAAAGCAGCTGAAAACTGAAAGCGACTGATTAGGAATGAAGAATGAGCAACAATGGGAGACCCCTCCAAGTTCTAGCCCCCCCCCCCAGCTCTGTAGAGCTTGTTACTCAGTTCATCAGCCAATCAGAAGATGGCTCAGTTCAGGCTGGCAGGTTTTCTCGGTGAGGCCTACCAGGCAGCCGACATCCCAAAACCCGGGCGCCGTCCGTTTTGCTTGAAAACTCGACCATACCATAATACCGACGCTGCGACCGCAGCCGTGCGGTCAGCATCTGCTAGAAAAATAGTAGCGAGGAGTTATGGCAGCCTAAACCCAGATAGTGCCCACGACGGTTTATGCTGCCAAACAGGGCCATGCAACATGCAACTAGGACCCTAGGCAGTGCATGACGACGCAGGCACGACAGTACGCGCTGGACGCATGCAGACAGCGACTGCGGTGGCAGTGACTGCCGGCAGTGCGACCGCCGAGGAGGCCTGCCGATGGAGCTGAACACGTCGCCGGAGAGAGGAGGCTCCAGCGAACTGCGAGACGACCTCAGCGTGCATCGGCTCCACCGGACGACACTCCGTCGGCGTCGAGTCTCGCCGTCAGTCATCTGCACGCCGATGTACACAAGCCGGGAGGACACAACAGAGCACAATGAGCGCAAAAAACCAACAGCAGGTTGGGGCAGCATGCGTTGTTGATGCAGCGTGCGGGCTTCCACGCTCGTTGCTTAAGTCTGCTGCCCCCTCAGTCTGCTGCTCTAGAGTCTAAGTCTGGAAGCTCTGGGTTTGTTACTTAGAAACGCGCGCGCCAGTGTTAGCACCAGAAAGCAGCTGAAAACTGAAAGCGACTGATTAGGAATGAAGAATGAGCAACAATGGGAGACCCCTCCAAGTTCTAGCTCCCCCTCCACTAGTGTAGAACTTGTTACTCAGCTAACCAGCCAGTCAGAAAATACTCCTAGACCTATTTTCTGGCAGGCAGGGTTTTCTCGGTGAACCATGCCAGACGCCCGACAGCCCAAAACCCGGGCGTCGTCCGTTTTGCCTGAAAACTGGACCATACCATTGTTGGTGTGTGGGCTTTGGCCTGACACCCCTGTGAGGACAGCGTGGTTTGTCTGAGTCTGGCACGATGATGTTGGTCGAGGTTGTGCTGGTCGAGACCCGCGCACCTGGTGTGTCACACCGGTGTGACGTGGAGACCCAGAGCCTTGAACCCGTGTGTGTGTGCGCCTGTGACGTGTTGCCCGGTGCTTCGTCATGTACCTTGCTCGTCGATCGAGACCCGGACACCCGGAGATGTGTTCCGGTGCCACGAGGAGACCTTCCTTGCATGATACGGACGCGTCCGCCTCGTCGCGCTAGTCGTTCTGGTTCAAACGGCGCGTCGTTCGGACGCCTGTGCACAAAGTTACGGCCGGGCGAGTGTTTTCCACCTCGGCGGGCCACTCTGGCATTTCGCGCAGATTTGTGCAAGGTGTGCCTAGGATGCAGCCAAACGCGCCCCTGGATGCGCTGACTGCGCACCAGGCCGCCCCAACTATTTAGGTGATTTTGGCTCATTGTTGTAACTAACTCTGCAATTACTTTCAGATTCCAGCACTTGGTTCACTCCTTCTGTGTTCCAGCCCTACCCACTACATGCCCTGCCTTGTGACTCGCGCGTCAGCTGACCAGGCCAGTGCCTCGTCAGTGAACAGCAACTAGGCTAGCAAGCTAGGTGGCGTGGGAAGCTTTCAGGAATCTTGGCATGGTATCAGAGCAACGAGCCAGTGCTCGCACGGCTGCGTAGCAGAGGCGCAGCAACCGTGGCACCAGTGAGCGACTGCAGCCGTCGCCTTGAGTAGCAACAGCAGCAGCAGCGCACACCTTCACGGCGAGAGGTCCTGGGAGGACCCACCACCTTTCCGACCGTTTTTTTAAAACATCCGCGGCCGTTCCGCGACCGCGGCCGTTCCGCGCCCGATCCGTGACCATTCCGCGGTCGATCCGCGACAATTCCGCGGTCGATCAGTCGATTCCGCGGAAAACTCCAGGTCTTCCGCAGTGACGCGAACTCCGCAGCAGACGCGGCAACTCCGCGGCCGCGTCGGAACTTGTCACCGGTGCGGCGACCCTGCCGCGGCTACTCGCGTCGTTCCGACTTGTCGACCACGCGGTGACGGCATCGTGGCAGATCCACGGCGTTCCGAGAATCAGCGGCACTCCGCGGCGGAAGTACGGCGGTGGGTCTGGAACGCGCTTGTGTTCCGCCGGTGGTGCCCCTGGTGCTCCGCGGCAGCAAGACCGCGACAGTTCCGCGGTCGTCTGCGGTCTCCAGACGCGACAACTCCACGTTGGTTGCGAAACGTGACGACTCCGCTGTGGTTGCGGCACGCGGACGTCCCGGCAGGTTGCAGCACCCCGCCGCGTTCCGAGTCAGCGACCGCGGCTGCAGTTTCGCGCAACCGCGGCCGCTGTTCCGCAGCCAAAACCGCGGAATTCCGGCTCATTAAAATCTGCGGTGAAAAATCCGCGGTGGCGGCTCATTAAAATCCGCAGTGAAAAATCCACGGAGGAAAATATGAACCGCGGAGGAGTTCCGTGGAGGTGTTCCGCGGCGGCGTTCCTCGGAGATAAGGTTCCGCGGAGAGCAGTTCTGCAACAACGGTGTCGAATCCGCGGTGACAGCTCAGCGGTAACAGTGCCGCGGTGACATTCCGCGGTGAACGTCCGCGGTGAGGTGTACCGCGGAGGGGGTCCGCGGGGAGTTCCGCGGAGGCGTTTCGAGGAGGCGGTGAAGGAGTTCCGCGGAGGTGTTTCACGGAGGTGTTCTACGGCGGATATTCCGCGGTGAGGTGCTCCGCGGGGGTATTTACGCGACGGCGTTCCGCGGCGGTGTTCCGCGGTAAGGGGTGCCACCGAGGTACTCCGCGACAGGCCACGAAAAAATTCCACCACAACAAAACATCCACCGGTGTCGTCTCCGCGGTGATATCCCGTGGTCATCACTCCGCGGTGGACACTTCCGCGACGGGAGACCTCGCGAGGAGCATCCCACAGCGATTGTTCCTCGGTGATTAATTCGCGCCCGCACGTCAGAGTACAGGACGGGGGAGCGGGGGAGCGCAGCGGCTACCCCCACCATTACAGCTGCAGAAGTTGCGACAGCCTCAACAGCAACAGCAGAAGTGGCCTCAGGCCACATCCATTGGTTGCCGACAGTGACCGGGGCTGAAGCAGCCACGGCAGGAGCAGCCCCAGAGGCAACATTGGTGGTGCCACTGTTGTGGTCTTTTACTCGGTTTTTTCTTTTTCCGTGTGGCTTGAGGCCACCACCGTCGGCTGACGACGGGAACCGCTGTAGCAGCATCCGCCGCAAGAGTTGCAGCAGTAGCAGCAGCAACAAAGGTGGCTTGAGGCCACAGCAGTCGGCTGACGACGGCACCCGGTGCCGCATCAGCACCAAAGGCGACTTGAGGTAGCACACTTGAGTCGCACAGCAGTGCACCACTAGCACGGTGGTGGCCGCCCTTATGACGGCGTCGCAGCACGTTTGAGAGATCGTGCTTCGATCGCTCACCTCCCCTGTGGCCTTGTACCAGTGGGAGCAAGTGCCGTGTGCACTCACCCACGCAGAGCTCTGGCGATGAGCAGACTGGCGTGGCCGAGAACGCAGCCGGCGCCATGGTTGGCACCGGCTCTGCATATGTCACAGGCACCGCGTCCACAGTGGCAGCGTCAGCCGTGGCATACGCCTCAAGCGTCCAACGGCTTCGCCTGCTACTACTGTGGGGATCGGCACCATGGATGGCGCCAGTGTCGCCAGCGCCCTGCCGGGTGGCGACCGCCCTGGATGAAGTCTCGCCCCTCTTCTCCTCCACCCGTTCCGGAGATGTTGCCGGCCGATGCCGTAGCGCCCCTTAGCGGAGCTATGGCAGTGCTGTACGCGGAGCTTCAGGGGTTAAAGCGCATGGTCCAGCAGCTCATAGACTACGTGGTCTCTGAGCAGTCTGTCACCACCATGCCACTGCAGACTCCTCCCTCATCGGCCTCGTCCTCGTCATCCTCGCCCCCGTCTGAGACATCACATGACGATGCCGTGGCGGCTGACCTCTAGTCTACGTCTGACACCCTCCGCTCTGTCCTAGAGTCAGTCGGAGTCCTTCCCACCTCCGACTTCTCCGCTTCCGCAGGTGTCCCTTCGACTCGCGCTACTTGCACCCGTGCTCGCCGCGTGCGGCAACGGATGGCACGATCGGCTAGACGTGCCCAGACAACAGCGGCAGGTGTACCAGTGGCAGATGTCCTCACGGAGCCAACACTCTCATCCCTGGTCACGGGGTTGGTGTGTCGCCCCCTCTCAGCTTCTGCCGGTGTGTCCGCCGTGGGGGGGATGGAGTGTCTGCCGACGACTACCGGGGAACTCAGGCGAGATGCGACATGTGGTGCTGCGCGCCGGGGCATCCTCTTTGAGGAGGGCGAGTCATCCGAGGAGTGGTCCGACGCGGAGTCGGAGACAGACGCGTGGTCCGATGCGGATTCAGAGCCAGCCGTTCTCGTGGAGCCGACTCTCTCGTCCCCAGTTGCGGAGGTGGTGTGCCATCCCCTCTCAGCTTCTGCCGGTGTGTCGGTCGTGGGGGGGATGGAGTGTTTGCCGACGACCACCGGAGAGCGCAGGAGCGATGTGACGGCGGGCGCTACACGACGGGGCGCCCTTTGTGCGGAGGAGGAGTTGGAGGCGGACGAGTGGTCCGCCGCGGAGTCCGAGTCAGGTGCGGAGATGGAGATGGAGTTGGCGCCTACAGCTGACGTTGTAACAGTGGAGGTGCCAGCTGACCCCCTTGGAGCAGACGTCCGGGCAGTGCGCGTGTCGGCAGCCACCGACGTCGTGACTGTAGCAGCGACGACAGCTACAGCGACAGACGGGACGCCGGCGGCGGATGCCCCGGATGGTGCAGACACCACGCTGGTCGGACGTCTGGCTGGTACGTCCGCTGCGACCAGGGCCACTGCCCCAGCTGTCACGGAGGATGCTGAGCGAGGTGCGGACCTACAGCTCATTGCTGCCCTGACTGGCATCGCTGACACCATGGCGGTTCCAGCCGACGTCCCAGCTACACTCCTCCATGCTGCGGGTCCCGTCCCTGAGCGCCTGCGCCTCGCGGTCGACGAGCATGAGGCAGTCGTGGCTCGAGCGGAGGCACACATGCGGGGTCTCACAGCCTCACTCCTGGAGGCCAGCAGCCGCTGTTACACTGCAGATGTTTGAGCACGGCGGGCTGCTGAGGAGTGCATAGAGGATGTGCACACAAGTCTTGAGGCAGCGGACTGGTCTCTACAAGATGCACGTCGACAACGAGCAGACGCTCAGCAGTAGGTGGACGATTGGTTGTGGGCTAGCGGCTCGATGAAGCCCCAGGGTGTCCGGGCTCCTAGTGACAGCGACGACGCTGCAGAGGCAGAGACACCAACAGATGTCGACGTCCGGCCAGCCGACGCCCTAGTGCCCGGTGTGTCCGCAGCAGGCGGTGCCTTTGTAGCAGCACCCTCTGCCGGTACATTGCTGCAGGTGCAGACACGCTGAGTGGTACCGACCCCGTGCCAGCAGCTGGTGGCCAGATGGCAGCTGAGGCGACAGTTGACATGGAGAGCTTCCTGCGCGACAAGGAGGCGAGGATGCAGGAGGCAGTGGCTCATGCAGATGCGCACTTGACAGCGGTCCACCGTCAGGTTCATTCCGCGACCGACCGCCTGCACGCCGCAGATGCACCTGGCCGGTCCGCTGCCGCAGTAGAGCTCGATGAACTGCACTCGCGTCTCGATGCTGCGCTGTCCGTGTGGCAGCATGCGACCCAGCAGCTGGCGCGCATACGGGAGGCGATGTAGTTGGAGGAGGACCTCCGCTCTCCCCTCGTCGCAACACCAGGTGATGACACCAGCGTCGACTACACTGACGATGACGACGACAGCAGTGACGACGATGTGGGGTGAGGCCACGTGCGCACGCTTGCCCTTCCTGTTGATGTGCTGCAGGGGTTGTGGCCAAAGGAGAGTTGCTCTCCCCTTCAGTTGACTTGTTGTGAGCAGCTGTCAGGCCTACTTGCGTTGTCAGGCTCTACAGCCCAGGGGGGATGTTGGTGTGTGGGCCTTGGCCTGACGCCTCCCTCTACACAGCATTGCTGCTCGGTGGTTGACTGGGGTCACATTAGTGAGGATCAAGACCCGCATACCTGGTGGGACTCACCAGTGTGACGAGGAGACCTACCCCTTGAGACCGCCATCTCCCTGTGGTGCAGGTGTGGATGTAGGTATCGCATTGTCAGGCTCTGTAGCCCAGGGGGGGTGTTGGTGTGTGGGCTTTGGCCTGACACCCCTGTGAGGACAGCATGGTTTGTCTGAGTCTGGCACGATGATGTTGGTCGAGGTTGTGCTGGTCGAGACCCGCGCACCTGGTGTGTCGCACCGGTGTGACGTGGAGACCCAGAGCCTTGAACCCGTGTGTGCGTGCGCCTGTGACGTGTTGCCCGGTGCTTCGTCATATACCTTGCTCGTCGATCGAGACCCGGGCACCCGGAGATGTGTTCCGGTGCCATGAGGAGACCTTCCTTGCATGATACGGACGCGTCCGCCTCGTCGCGCTAGTCGTTCTGGTTCAAACNTGTGAGGACAGCATGGTTTGTCTGAGTCTGGCACGATGATGTTGGTCGAGGTTGTGCTGGTCGAGACCCGCGCACCTGGTGTGTCGCACCGGTGTGACGTGGAGACCCAGAGCCTTGAACCCGTGTGTGCGTGCGCCTGTGACGTGTTGCCCGGTGCTTCGTCATATACCTTGCTCGTCGATCGAGACCCGGGCACCCGGAGATGTGTTCCGGTGCCATGAGGAGACCTTCCTTGCATGATACGGACGCGTCCGCCTTGTCGCGCTAGTCGTTCTGGTTCAAACGGCGCGTCGTTCGGACGCCTGTGCAGAAAGTTACGGCCAGGCGAGTGTTTTCCACCTCGGCGGGCCACTCTGGCATTTCGCGCAGATTTGTGCAAGGTGTACCTAGGATGCAGCCAAACGCGCCCCTGGATGCGCTGACTGCGCACCAGGCCGCCCCAGCTGTTTAGGTGATTTTGGTTCATTGTTGTAACTAACTCTACAATTACTTTCAGATTCCAGCACTTGGTTCACTCCTTCTGTGTTCCAACCCTACCCACTACATGCCCTGCCTTGTGACTCGCGCGTCAGCTGACCAGGCCAGTGCCTCTTGGAAACCATAATACCGACGCTGCAAACGCAGTCGTGCGGTCTGAATCAGCTAGAAAAATAGCAGCAAAGAGTTATGGCTGCCCGAACCCAGGCAGTGCCTATGACAGTCAGCGATGCCAAACAGGGTCATACAGCAGGCGACATGGACCCTAGGTACCGCATGGTACTGCAGACGCAATGCCACAACCAGACACATCGCTAGGTGTATGCCGATAGCATCTACTGTGGCAGTGACCGCCGGCGGCCCGATCGCCGAGGAGGCCTGCTGATGGAGCTGAGCACATCGCCGGAGGGAGGAGGCTCCAGCGAATGGCGCGTGGGCCTCAACACGCGTCAGCTCCACCGAGCGACACTCCAGCAGCGTCGAGTCTCGCCGTCAGTCATCTGCACGCCGATGTACACAAGCCGGGAAGACACAACAAAGTACAATGAGAGATGCACGAAAAAACAACACTCCCCCATGACTCACAGGCGTAGTGCACATGTGCGGGCAGAGACACAGTCAACGACCAAACTCCCCCAGGCCAAGCAGAGACGCAAGCAGGGACAGAGAGAGTCACTCATGGACGCACACTGACTGAACTCACAACCTTCTTGAACGAGTCGCGCTTCAGTGCCTTTGTCAAGAAGTCAGACGACTGTCGTGCTGTCTCAACCCACACAATGTTGATGCTGCCGTCATGCAACAACGAACGCACATAGTGATACTCTACGTTGATGTGCTTTGTGCGTGTGTGATGCACGCCGTCATTGTCGGCGATGGCCATGGCACTCTCATTGTCACAGTGTAACGTGATGGATGCGACGGACTGACGTAACTCGGACAACAGACGATGCAACCACACACTCTCACACGCGCCTGAGCCAAGAGCAACGTACTCAGCCTCAGCAGTGCTACGTGAAACGCACCCCTGCTTGTCACTGCGCCAGGATACAACTGTGCCGCCAATCAGAAAGATCCAGCCTGTGCGACTCTTACCATCCGGACTGCCGGCCCAGTCGCTATCGGTGTAGCCCACCGCGACAACAGACGGCTGACGGCGGAACATGAGATCTCGCCGAGGAGTCGAGACGACATAGCGCAGTACTCGGATCGTGGCCTCGTAGTAGAGGTGACGCGGCTCCTGAGAGAACTGGGCCAGGAGGTTGACGGCGAACGCGATGTCTGGGCGCGTCGTCGTCGCCAAGAACATCAGTGACCCGATGACTCGCAGGTACGTGGTCACATCAACTGGCTCCCCCACAACGGCTGGGTCAGGACTCTTCAACTTCACGTGGCCATCGGGTGACATCGGTGAGGATGCGCTCGGCATGAGTGGCAGGTCCTCCGCAAAGCGGGTGGACAGTGTCTGCACATAGGCGGCCTGGTGGATGTGCAGGACGCCCTGGGAGCGATCATGCTTGAGCTCCATGCCCAAGAAGACTCTGGCAGATCCGAGGTCTTTCATCTGGTAGGCGGCGTGCAGCAGGTCCTTGACACGTTGGATGGCAGCCGTGTCTGGCGACGTAATAAGCAGATCGTCGACGTAAACCAGAACAGCGGCGAAAGTCTGGCCCCGTGGACTGACAAACAGTGCGGGGTCAGAGGTGTTGCGTTGGAGCCCACCACGAAGGAGCGTGCTGCTGATTTCTTGGTTCTAGCACCGAGGCGATTGCTTCAGGCCATAGAGGGCCTTGCACAGTCGCCATACTCTCCCAATGCCATCGTCGAAGCCTGTGGGCTGCACCATGTAGAGCTCCTCACCCTCCAGTGAACCATGGAGAAAGACGTTGCTCACATCCATCTGATGCAGCTCCCACCCATGCTGGGCGACGAGGCTGAAGAGTGCCCGGCTAGTGGAGAACCGGCCAACTGGGGCAAAGATCTGTTCGTAATCGACCATAGGGATCTGGGCAAACCCCTTGGCCGTAAGGCGGGCCTTGTACTTGTCCAAGGACCCGTTGGGCTTCCACTTACGCCGAAAGACCCACTTGGCGCCGATGGCCTTCCGTCCTGGAGGAAGGTCGACGAGTTTGTACACGTGGTGCTGTCAGATAGCGGCGAGCTCATCGGCACAGGCAGCATCCCAGTGTGCGGCCTCAGGAGAGGCTCGTGCCTCGCGCAGGGTGTCTGGGTCCTCCGGGCGTGGTGTGGAGCGGACTGAGAGAGTGTGTGCATCTCGAGCCCCAGGTGGGATGCGAGCGAGGACAGCCACGACAGCGTACCGATGCTCATGATGAACCATGACGTAGCCCAGTGCGGAGCCCGGATGAAGGTCTGCAATGATGGCTGAGGTGGTCAAGCTGAGGGCCTTGGTGCCAGGATCCCCACTCACGACCGTGGGAGTGGAGGAGACACGTGGAGCCACGGGGGATCGAGGCGCCACGGAGCGCGGTGCGACGGTCTGCGCGCTCACTGATGGTCTAGGTCGGAGGCTGCCGCATGGGCCACGCATGTAGTGTGGCAGGGCAGGCGATGGCACTGAGTCCGCCGGGCCAATGGAGGCGGATGGGGTTCCTGGCTCGGAGGGGCCCGCGGATGCAACCGGGGCCGCTGGCCCGACTGGAGCGACTGGAGCTGCTGGCCTGGAGGGGCCAGCGGACGCAACTGGGGCTGCTGGCCCGGAGGGACCAGCAAACGCGACTGGGGCTGCCGGTCCGGAGGGACCGAGGGATACAAATGGGGCTGCCGGCCCGGAGGGACCAGCGGACACGACTGGAGCTGCCGGTCCAGAGGGACCAGCGGACGCGACTGGGGCTGCCGGCCCGGAGGGACCGAGGGATGCAACTGGGCCTGCCGGCCCGGAGGGCCCAGCAGACGCGAGTGGGGTTGCCGGTCCATAGGGACCAGCGGACGCGACTGGGGCTGCCAGTCCAGAGGGACCAGCGGACGCGACTGGGGCTGCCGGCCCGGAGGGACCAGCGGACGCGATTGGGGCTGCCGGCCCGGAGGGACCAGCGGATGCGACTGGGGCTGCCGGCCGGAGGGACCAGCGGATGCGACTGGGGCTACCAGCTCAGAGGGACTGAGGGGCATGTCACCCGGAAGTGGCAGGGCGGAGGACGGACTCACCACTCCCCCACGCGATGGGATAGACACGGACGAGCCGGAGCAAATGAGGTCGCGAGGAAACAGATCCTCGAAGAAGAGGGCGTCCCGGGACTCAACGATGCAGTGCCGGGAAGGATCCCAGAAGCGCCAGGCCTTGGACTGACGAGAGACACCGAGGAAGGTGCAGGGACGTCCGCGGGGGGCGAGCTTGCTGCCCTACTGTAGGGCGGGCAGCCATACAATGGCCACGCAGCCCCAGACGTGAGCCGGGCTGAGGTCAGCTCGCTGACCGCACCAATGCTGGTACGACGTGGACTGGCGGGGAAGGGGACCGTGGGGAATCCGGATCCAGACCCAGGTCATGTAGGCCATGGCTTCAAAATAGAAGCCATCGGAGAGACCAGACTCGACCCGCATGGTGCGGACGGCGTCGGCCATGGTACGGTTCCACCGTTTGGAAACCCCGTTCTGGACGGGCGTGTAAGGCGCGGACGTCTCATGGCGGATGCCGGGGGAGGCGAGAAAAGTCGTGGAATCACCCATGTACTCTCCACTGCGATCGGAGTGAAAACGGCGGAGAGAGAGGCCACACTCGCGCTCCGCAAGGACAAGCCAGTCCTGGATGGCATGGGCGACATCGCTCTTTTGCCGAAGGCAGAAGATCCAGCGGTAGCGAGAATAGTCGTCAGTGAGGGTGAGGACATAGCGACCATGCTCGCCGACGGACTCGGTGGGGAGAGGACCCATGACGTCCGAATGGACAAGGTCGAGAGGGGCGGATGCACGGGAGGAAGACAAGGGGTACGTGGACAGTTGCATCTTCCCCTGAGCGCAATCAATGCACTCAGTGGGGCACGGGAGGGGAAAAGTCTCCGGGTCAAGGCCTTTGGCCGGCTGGGTACGGAGCATGCTGTCTACGGCGGCATAGTGGACGTGGCAGAGGTGGCAGTGCAAGAGGCGAGTGTGCTGAGGAGAAAGTGTACTAGTGATAAACACATGGCCTGTGACGGCCGACGGGGAGGAGACGGAAGGAGAGGAGGAGAGGCGAGGTACATGCCATAGGTTGCCACGGGCGGTGGCGTGCAGTACAACAAGACCAGACGGACGCAACGACACAGTGCCAACACCACGCGAGTGCACAACATCCATGCTCATACGGTCAAGGGCAGTGACAGACAGAAGGCTGAGCTCAAGACCAAGGACGAAGAGAACATCGGTCAGAAAGACGTCACCGGAGGGACCATGGAAATGAACGACGCCAACACCACGGACAGGCAACACCTGGCCAGAGCCTGTCCGGACACCGGAAACATCGCCGACAGGACCGAGCATACTAAAGGCCTCACGAGAGGCCGTCATGTGATGCGTGGCCCCCGAGTCGATGATCCAGGTCTCAGCAGGGTCTTGGACCGGGGTCGCTAGAATGCAAACGGTCACATGGCAACAAGCAAGCGACGCGGACGCGGTGGAAGGAGGCGCGAACCGAGACTGCCAATCGTCAAGCCAAGCAACGTTGTCATGGGAAGGGGAGACCAGGAGAGACGACGAGACAGACGAGGAAACGGGGCACGACCGTAGCTCAGTCTCAGTCATGCAGGGCTGGACAGGAGAGCAGGAGGTGATACAACTCGCACTTTCCTGGGGAGGAGGGCGAGGCATGCCAAGCTGGAACGCGATGAACTGCTCTAGATGGCGCTCACGAGAGGACGGCGCAGAAGTGTAGACAGAGTGCGGGGTGACAGCGCCGGAGCCCGGGTAGAAGGATGACTGTGCCGGCGCCGATGGCTGCGACACTGGTGTCGGCGGGGTTGGCGAAGCGACCGGAGTGGTGGAGCTGTTGGACGAGGCCAAGGTGTCAGAGCCGGCGACAGAGGCGAGACGGTGCTTGCGCTGGCAATGCATGGTGGCGATGACGCACACCTCGTCCGTCTGTAGAGGGCACATGTACCACCCGTGCCCGGGCTGGCCACAGTTGTGGCAGACCGAGCCGCCACCGCCGGACCCGGTCGACGGCTGCTGCTGCTGCTGCTGCTGACCCTTGCCTTTCTTGTTCCGACGCTTCTTCTTCCCCGACGATGATGAGGTAGCTGCGGTGGGGGAGGCGACGGCCACAAAGGTGACGGCGGGAGAGGTGACGTCAGGGGAGACGACGGCCTCCGTGCGCTGGAGTCGGGACTCCAGACGAGCTGCCTCAATCCGGAGGAAGAGCTTGTATGCCCAGGGCATGAGGGTGCCCTAGGCCGCCATGGTGGAGAGGATGTCGTGAGGGTAGTGGACGAAGACTTCCGTGTACGCGTCGGTGGCACTGCGCTTGATGGTGAGGAGCGCGGCCAGAGGGGGTGGGGCAGAGGTCCCGAGGCGACGAAGTATGTCCTCCGCCCGCTGCCAGTAGGAGGTGACCGTCTCGGTCTCCCCCATATGTAGGGAGTTGAACTCCCGCAGCAGGCGGCTGGTCTCAGCCTCGCTGGATAGTTGATGGGGGCGAGTGAGGACGTGCCACGCGGCTGCAGGGTCTGGGGTGACGCCAGCGGTAAAGTCGCCTAAGAAGGGCTCGAGGGCGAGGCGGGAAGCCGGAGGGGCGACTGGGACTAGGGCACGGACGGCACGACCAGCGTCATACAACTGGTCGGCTAGGGTGGCATCATACGGCAGGGTGTAGTACGCCCACAGGCCCTCGCCCTGCGTCCAGATCTGGAAGCTGAGCTCCCAGCTTCGGAACTGCTCGCCGGCCTGAAGCGGCGGCGGTGGCGTCTCAAAGTCCTTTTGCCTGCGGCTGGCGTCCAGAGTGGGGCCAAGGACGGAGGTCACCATCTGCTGCTGGCGCTGAGTCTGCTGCTGTGCCAGGTAGTGCGTGGCAGCAGACATAGCCGGGCTGGCGTGTCCTGGAGGGGTGAAGGCTGGCAGCGCATTGGGGGCAATCTGAGAGACCAACGGCTGCAGTGCCACAAGCTGCTGCGTCAGGGCAGCGAGCTGTTGCTGAAGAGCAGCGAGGGGGTCAGCGTTGTCGCCAATGATGCCAGAGGGCTGCTGCCGCTGCTGCTCCTCCTGCTGCTGCTGCTGCTGCTGCTGCTTCCAATGCTGCTGCTGCTCCTGCTGTTGCTACTACTCCTGCTGCTCCAGCTGCTGCTGCTGCTGCTGCTGCTGCTCTTGCTGCTGCTGCTGCTGTTGTCGCTGCTGCTGCTGCTACTGCTACTGCTGCAGCCGCTGCAAGAAAGGGGGGGTGGGGGTCCCCCCAACAGAGGAGGACCCCTCCCCAGTGGGGCTACCAGCCATGGTGTGATACCCTTCTGTTTGAGTTGTGTTTTTTTTTTGTGTTTGTTTTTGTTTTTTTTGTGTGTGGTGCTGACATCAGCAATGACGTCTGTTGAGGGGGTGGACATCCCGCCCACCCTCAGGTTTACTTCCCCCTTCCCTTGCCCCCTTTTTTGTGTTTTTTTGTGAGTTGATGACGTCAGCACTGACATCAGCAGTGACGTCAGCAGAGGGGTGCTGATGTCAGCAGTGGCGGTTGTTGGGGCCGTTGCTGAAGCTGCTGTTGCTGATGCTGCTCCTGCTGCTGCAACTGCTGCTGTTCTTGCTGTTGCAGTTGCTGCCGTTGCTGCTGCTGCTGCTGCTGCTGCTGCAGTTGCAGCACCAACTGCTGCTGCTGCGGGCTGCTGCGGCTGCGATGGCTGCTGCAGCAGCAGCAGCGAAGCTGGCGGGATGGGGGATTTTTTTCTCTTGTGTTTTTTTTTCTTTCTCTCGTCTGTCACAGCGGGCAGCTGCCCGCTGTCAGCTGCGAGCAGCGAGCTGCTGCTCGCTGGCAGCGAGCTGCTGCTCGTAGGCAGCGGGCTGCTGCTCGTTGGCAGCAGTGGGCTGCAGCTCGCTGCTCGCTCGCTGCGGGCAGTGAGCAGCAGCAGCCGTTGCTGGCAGCTGCTCGTTGCAGCTGCTGCTGCGGCTGGCTGCTGCTCCGGCTTGCTGCTACGGCTACTACAGCCTGCTGCTACTGCTGCACGCTGTTGCAACTGCTGCTTGCTGCGGCTGCTGCTCGCTGCTGCTGCGGGCTGCTGCTGCTGCTGCGAGCTGCTGCTGCGGGCTGCTGCTGTTGCAAGCTGCTTCTGCGGGCTGCTGCTGCTGCGAGCTGCTGCTTCTACCTGTTGCTGCTGCTGCACGCAGCTGCTGCAGGCTACTGCTGCCACTGCTCGCTGCCGTTGCCTGCGGCTGCCGCTGCTGCAGACTGCTGTTGCTGTGTGCTGGTGCCAGTCACTGCACCTGGATGACGTTGCAGTGTGCGTCGTCGACCGCAGGTGTTGGACGCGGCCTGTCGCTCACCTCCACGTGTCACGCGTGGGGGTGAGTGCTGTCGAAAAAATTTCGGCAGCATTTCCCCTGGCCCAGTGGCCGTGGAAAAAATTCTGACGCCGCCACCAGGCGGGTCAATGCTGTCGGAAAAAAATCCGGCAGCATTTCCCCTGCACTGGCGCGTATGGGGGTCCGCCGGCATTGTCTGGCACCTGTACGCCAGTCTTCTGCTGCTGCTGCTACGCTCTGGCTCTGATACCAAGCTGGAAAACCTAGGTTGTTGATACTAGGTTGTTGATGATACTAGGTTGTTGATGCAGCGTGCGGGCTTCCACGCTCGTTGCTTAAGTCTGCTACCCCCTCAGTCTGCTGCTCTAGAGTCTAAGTCTGGAAGCTCTGGGTTTGTTACTCAGAAACGCGCGCGCCAGTGTTAGCGCCAGAAAGCAGCTGAAAACTGAAAGTGACTGATTAAGAATGAAGAATGAGCAACAATGGGAGACCCCTCCAAGTTCTAGCTCCCCCCCACTAGTGTAGAACTTGTTACTCAGCTAACCAGCCAGTCAGAAAATAGTCCTAGACCTATTTTCTGGCAGGCAGGGTTTTCTCGGTGAGCCCTGTCAGACGCCCGACAGCCCAAAACACGGGCGTCGTCCGTTTTGCTTGAAAACCGGACCATACCATAATACCGACGCTACGAACGCAGTCGTGCAGTCAGAGTTAGCTAGAAAAATAGCAGCAAAGAGTTATGGCTGCCCGAACCCAGGCAGTGCCTATGACAGTCAGCGATGCCAAACAGGGCCATACAGCAGGCGACATGGACCCTAGGCACCGCATGGTGCTGCAGACGCAATGCCACAACCAGACACATCGCTAGGTGCATGCCGACAGCATCTGCAGTGGCAGTGACCGCCGGCGGCCCGACCGCCGAGGAGGCCTGCTGATGGAGCTGAGCGCATCGCTGGAGGGAGAAGGTTCCAGCGAATGGCGCGTGGGCCTCAACACGCGTCGGCTCCACCAAGCGACACTCCAGCAGCGTCGAGTCTCGCCGTCAGTCATCTGCACGCCGATGTACACAAGCCGGGAAGACACAACAAAGTACAATGAGAGATGCACGAAAAACCAACATCTGGTACGTAACACTTCCCTCCCTTTTAGCCGCGACGTCCCGGCACGCGTACGTGATGATCGGCACGCGTACGTGATGATCGATAGCCCAGTGACGGCAGTAATAACCGCCAATTAGATGATCGACATCTCGGAGGTTGTCGTACGGTTCCCAACTGTTGTGCGCAGCGTCATGTCCATGCCACTTGACAAGATATTCTATCGTTTTGCCTCATCGTCGATGGCCAAGGATGTCCTCGATGCCGTACTCTATGTCCTCGTACACTTGAAGGGGAAGAGAGGGAGGGACATCCCTGCCAGGGAAGTTCTCTCGGGGGTCACGGTAGTGCTTGAGTCTGCTGACATGGAACACCGGATGAATTTGCATGGTATCGGGGAGTTTGAGTCGCGCAACCACGGGGGTTTGCATGTGCTCGATCTCAAACGGTCCCAACCATGGGGGTTTGAGCTTCGAAAAATCGACTCCGCGAAGTTTGAGATTGGTCGAGATGAGGACTTTGTCGCCAGCAGCAAACACATCGTCGCTGGGATGTCAACCTGCTGCTCGTTTCATTGCTGCTTGTGTATTCGCGAGGATTTGCCGTATTTCCTCCCAGATGGTGGAGAAGTCAGCGTTGAACATTGACCGCAACAACGTTGCTTCGACTGTGTAGTCTTGCTGGTGTGGCGGGAAGTTGGCCATACACCACTTCAAACGGAGTTTTCCCGTTGTGATGTAGATTGCCAAATTATATGCGATTTTGGCGGTCGGGAGTTTTTTTGCCCAATCCGTCCCGTGAGGTTCGCATAGTGCTTGGAGAAGCTGTTGGAGCATCCGATTTGTTGGCTCGGTTTGGCCATCGTTTAGAGGATGAAACGCCGTTGAAAATTGAATTATGCTGCCGTAGCGAGACATCAGTTTGCGCAAAAAACGACTGGTGAATCCACTCTGTCGCTTGTGATGGTTCTCGGTCTCCGTGTAGCAGCACGATGTTATTTAGAAACAGCCGTGTTGTTCCTTCGGCTGTGACGGTGGTTGTCATTGGGATGAAGTGGGAAATTTTGGAAAACCTATCGACGACCATGAGGATTGCGTCATATCCCTCGGGAGTGACTGATAATCCCGTGACGAAGTCCATGAAGATACCCGCCCACAGTTCTGTCGGGATAGGGAGCGGTTGCAGAAGTTCGGGTGGCCGTGTGCGACGAGATTTTTTTCGCTGACATGTGTCGCAGGTTTTGCAGAAATTGGCCACGTCGGATTGCATATTGTCCCACTTGTTATTTTTTGCCAGCTTCTTCAGCGTCTTGTCCTCTCCGAAGTGCCCACCTGGTCCGGTGTCGTGGCATTCTTTGAGCAGCATACAGAGAAATTCGTCCTTCGAGGGAACGACCACTTGGAGAGTGAATTGCAGTCGCCAATAGGGTGCATCGTACTAGGATTTTGCCTTTCCGTATCCGTCGTGCTTGTTATACTCATGTGAACAGCCGCTCGAGATACGGGTCTCGCTGCAATTGTAGCATTACCATCTCCGCCGTTGGTCGGTGGCTGAGTGCGTCCACCGGGTTGATCGTCGAACCTAAATTCAAGGAACTCCATCCATTGGGTTTGACGTCGACTGAGGTTTGACTGCGTCTTCAGATATTTTGGTGCATGGTTGTCGGTGCGCACGGTGCATCGGCGACACTCCAGGTAACACCGCCATGTCTTGAATGCATGTACGACCACCAGCATTTCCATCTCATGTATGGCATAATTGAGTTCTGTTCCTCACAACTTTCGAGACATGTACGCGACTGGTTGCTCGCCGTTGCCGTGTTCTTGAAAGAGGACTGCGCCGATGGCTTGGTCCGACGTGTTTGTAGCCATGACGTAGTCGACCGTTGGATCGGCCAATCGTACGGCTGGCGCTGAGGTCAGAGTGTTCCGCAAAGCGGTAAATGCTTCTTGTTCGTTGTCTCCCCTCTGCCACTCAATTTCTTTTCGAGTGAGGTCGGAGAGAGGCGCTGACACCCGGGCATAATCTCGTACAAAATGCCGGTAGTAATTGCAGAAGCTGAGGAAGACTTGAACGTCTCGAACGTTGATCAGCGTCGGCCAATCAGCGACTGCTGTCACTTTTCTCGGATCCATGGTAATCCGCCCACTGTTGATGACGTGACCCAAAAACTCGATCGAACAGTGTCAGAAGTCGCACTTCGAGAGTTTTCCGAAAATGTTCTCTTTGTAAAACTTTGAGAACGTTTTTAAGATGTCCATCGGGCTGTACACCAAAATGTCGTCAAGGTACACCAAGACGAAATTGTTGAGGTATGGGAGAAGGATAGTGCTGTAAGATACCCATCGTTTCGCTCGATAAATCAGCGGTGTCCAATGTCGAAACCGATATGTGAGCGGTGTCAATAGTCAAAAACAAAAAGTCAGCAGTACCCATAGTGAAAACCGACATGACAGCTGTGCCCTCGATTAGTGTATGTCATGGACACGCTTGACATATATTTAAGGGTTCGGTCACCATATGCCCAGTTTTCGGAACTATATAGCTCATTCGCCCGTTGTCGTGCGAAAAATAACCCAGGTATCAATGGACCGTCGGAAATAACGCAGGTATTAACGCCGAGCGAGAAAGCAACCAGCCGCCCACGAGGTAAAAAATGTTACTCATCCGCCAACGTTACACAGAAAATACCTGAGGAACCCAGAAACGCTAAAAAAAAGTCATGTTCTCGCCACATACCATGTAGCATTGATGCATGAGATGATTTTTGTGATTCACTATGTCTCAGACGAATGCACCATTGCAATTTTTTCCTTGTCAGGTCCAAAATACATGCTGTGATCCAGCATGAAAAAAGGGGTGGACGACAGGTTGATTTTGTTGCGGAGGCTGGGCGGATGGTTGCTTTTGTAATGCAAGGTGGGCGGATGGCTGCTTTTCTTCCGAACGACGGGCGGATCGTTACTTTTCTTCCGAACGACGGGCGGATGAGAGTCACACTTTGCGTTTTATGGGTATCTGAGCTATTTCACCCTATATTTAATGGTTTTAACATATTCGAGATGGATTTTAATATCGATGAAGACACGACTTGCAACTACATCGTCGGCCGATGTGAGCGTAGTATGGAATGCAATTGACGTGGTTTGCTAGGGCTCCGACGCCTTGTTCACGGTGGTATTACATATGACATTGCAAGCATTCCGCTCGTAGGTACGCGCTGCACACCACATGGCTGATTGCGTCATCTGATTGCGTTGATCGACGAATCCTTGAAGTTGACTGGATCGCAAATAGGTTCTCGTGGAACGCGTCCATGTCTTTGCGTGGATTCCTTTATGATTTTGATAGCCTGTCTTGTTGCACGTTCCGCCGGTTTCCCGAGCCGCAAAGTAACTCCCATCATGGAGGGCTACCATGTGGTTCCCTCGGCTACTCTCAAACCTAAGGTTGGAGAATATTTTATTTTCTCATCGAAGGTTGCACGTGGTGGGAGGTTCTCGCCTTGATGGCCATTGTGGTGCAGCTCATCGTCAATGATGTTGCACACCCTCACGAAGGCCTCATGCAACGCGCATGGGAGAGGAATGGGGCATCTAAGTTATTTAGAGCCATGTTTTCTGCACGAGGTGCCCATGTTGTCTCCCGATGGCGGGGAACATGCACCAGAGGGGTGGTGGAGCCGTCACGTCTTCGTGGTTCCCACCCAAAGACTGCGTCGAAGACGTGACAGACGAGCCTTTCTTGACACAGTGATCTCCTCCTCATGAGGAGTATGATGCACGATGCACTGTAGTGGACGGTGGCCCACACCGTGAAACTGAGGGTCCCCTGAGGATGTCCCGTGTAGGTGGTCATATACACTCGACCAAGGGCCTGCCAGTCAGGTCCGATGATGAGGCAAGGGCAGCCGACACCATGGCGAAGGCTGCCTCCCCAAACATCGCCAAGCCGACCCCACACCCTGCAACCCGAAGAAGCGGAGGGCTGAGATAGACTTGCACGGCGGCTCATCGTTTTGAGACCATGGCAGCTCGCAAAGCTGCAGTGGAAGAGTATGCGGTTCCCAACCGCATGTCGTTGAGGTGGCTGAAGAGCGACCGCACGCGTGTAGCGCGGTGCAAGGAGTACGTCACCAAGAAGTGCCCGTGGATCATACGTGCGGCGTACAGCAAGAGGTCTGAAACGTTCAACATCGAAAGCACCCTTGCAAAGGACCCGTCTGCACCACCAAAGGCGGTGTAGGCAGTCGTAACGAAGGTCGGCAACACCAAGGTACTCTACACCACCCTATACCGCGTGAAGAAGGCCTGCCTGGAGAAGATGTTCGGGAAGAAATCAGATTCGTGGAGTATGTTCCCTGGATACGTGGATGAGGTACACATGACTTTTTCCTTTTTCTTTTTATGGTTTTTTTCTAATGCCTCAGTTCTGTTCTTAGTTTTGGGCTAATCGTGTTTTACGTGCTGTTTCATACAGCTCTTGAAGGTGGAGCCGCTCGCCATCACAAAAGTTGAGAAGGACCAGGAAATTGGCGCGTTCGACCGGGTGTTCGTCACACACGAAGCCTGCCACAGAGGTTTTGAATACACTCGGCGAGTGCTCGTCATGGACGGTACCCACCGGAAGAATGGGTACAAGTAGGTACAATTGATCATGCAGTTTTTTACGCGAACGAAAACGCCATGCCAACGGCCTACGCTTTGGTGTCTGGAGAGGACAAGCGCAACTGGACGTGGTTTTGCGAGCTTGTGGCAGCAGCCTACCCGACCGTCGCACAGGTTGGCACCACGTTCATTTCAGACCGCGAGAAAGGCTTGGCCAACGCCGTGGAGGCCAAACTACTGGGTGTAACACACACGTACGGCACATGGCACCTCATGCGGAACGTGTAGTCCCGGTGCGAGGCCAAGTCGGGAACCTTGTTCTAGAACCTCGTCCACGTGACAACGCAGGCAGATTGGGATGCCTGCCTGACCGGGATGTGGCGCACAGTTCCAAGGGTTGTGGATAACCTACTGGGTGGTAATGGGGAGCCCGGCATCCCCAAGGAACGATGGAGCAGGCTTTACTGCCCTGTACCTTGCGGAGGGCACACCACCAACAACGCCATGGAGTCCCTCAATGGCAAGCTCGTGGAGCTCCGGAAAATGTACCCATACTTCTGTTTCGTCAACCTTCACGTGTTCGTGCAGAGGCTCCGGCACATTCGCCGCAAGATGGCACATGACACCGAGGGCAGCTTCGCGCCGGCGCTGTACCTGAAGGTGAAAAACAATTGTGACCGCAGCCAGGAGTACAGTTTGGACATGGATGGGGACGAGGTTGGACCAAGGACAAGCGGCACTGCAGTGCGCCCAAACGGCACTCCACGCAACATCAACATCAAGACCAAAGACTGCTCGTGCGGCTGTTGACGTGAGTATGGGATGCTATGCCCGCATGCCTGCAGTCTCCTGCTGGAGAATGCCCTCAATCCCGTGGCATACATGGACTTCGGCTTCCTCAACCTTAGCTACAAACAGACATACAACGCTCCTTTCCCCTTGCCGAAGGTGAGGCTTGTGAAGCCGGCTATTACGAAGTGGGAGCAGCCTGGCCCACATCGCGGGACCGGGCATCCAGCCACAGTGAGATTGGACAGGTACGCCAAGGTGAAAAAGTGACGCATTTGTGCCTGCTGTGGGAAGCAAGGCCATGTGCGTCGGTCATGTCCTAACATGGAGGCCCCAACCCCAGAGTAGATGGTTGCCGTACGCGTCACAGAGCTTGAGGCAGAGCGTCACATGAGGGCGTCGTGCAGGTCGAGCGTGGACGCCATGGGCTCAGCATGTTTCCACTGCTGGCATTCGTGCCGAGTGTGCCATTCTTCCTGCTTTTGGTATTGAGCATGGCTTGCATGATAAAACAAGGCTGGCAGATCAGATGCGGCCGTCTGTGCCTCCATGGGGGCATGTGCCCTTCGGTCTCTCTGATCTTTGCTACTTTAACTTTTAGGATGACATAGGCTGATCTTGCTATTTGTTCAACGCACCGAATAGTGTTGGGGTAGTTGTTGCTTTAGTGTAACTAAAGAAATCTCCAAGGGGGGAAGGGGGGGGGGGAAGGGTGTGAATGTTGTGGGGTTGTTGTGCACTTATTGCGTTTCTGTCATGTATTTTTCCATTCATTCCTTCCTTCTGGGGTGGGGTTTTGCACTTGAGTCAAGGGGGAGTGTTGTCAACTCTGTCAAAAGTTGACATACAAATCACGTGCACACAATTACAGGTAACAAAGAAAGAAGGCATCCGTCCTTGAAAACTGATCCGAGCCACACCCCACTTTTCTAATGCAGAATTCCACAAGGCTATGACAATGACATTATCATGGATTACATACCAAGCACCATTTGTACCGCGTGACATGAACATCGGTTCTGAGTGGTTATGCCTTGAAAAGAGAAAAGCCATGTAGGCTTATGCTTGTTGCTGGTTTGTGTCATCCTGTTGTTGCATGCTAGGTGTATTAGGATACGGCACTGTGCTCCCCTACATAACTCTCTATGCCACCCAAGAGATGAAATCTCTGGGCCAGAAACATGGCCGCCAACCACCGCTAGAAGACCCAACACTGCTACCGCATCCCTCCCATAGTCTCTCACACCAGGGCCCGCAAAACTTTTCACGGGTGGACTGCCAAAATTGAGCGATACTTTTCCACTCTCCCCTCCTTTGCCTCTGCCGTTGCTCGACCTAGCTCTGTCGCTAGACAACCCTGAGAATCTACAGTCATCACATCCAATACCCAAACTGTCCTAAGCTCCTGGTCTATTATGGCCAAATGTGGCCTTAGCCTGCCCTCCTCGTCGGGTAGCTGCGACTCCCCTGCTAGCTCCATGCCAACCTCAAAGTGTATGAATTGCAGAGATTTGCGATCTCATCCCTGATGGAATGATGGACTTGGGTGATGTGGCCACCCGGGTGAGGGCGCGTCACCCAGGCCAGATCAAACCCATCAAGAGGTGGCTGGAATTTCCAAGTGACCCAACAAAATTTCTAACCACAGCTGCACATGGAGGCGGAAGTGTGCTACGGAGAGATAGACCCCATCATGTACCACAAAGGGTTCATTTGGGCTTAGTCTACAAGCTATGGAGCCCAACTATCCCTGATGAATGGCCTCAAAGGATGGGAGGCTCCTTTGGACCACTCACGGTAAAGCACAAACCACAACATCCTACATTGGGCAGAGAAGACCGATCTTCAGGTCTTCTGGGAGAAAGGAGCCAAACAACGTTCACATCTGATGAAGAAGAACAGCTCATACACTGACATAGGCCAGGGGGGATTCTATCTACCACCAAAACTCCTCCACAACCCTGCCGAAATGGCAATCAGAGTTGCAACAAGACAGCCAGCTGGAAATCCCCTTACTGAGTACTATCTGCCCTCCGGAGATGACTGGATGTAGCCGAGGAAGGCCTCCCAGGCAGCATCATTGAACCTGTCCAGTGTCTGTAGCCAGAAGGACTTCAGGGATAAAGCCTATACCAATAACTCCCTGAGCAACCAGCGCTGCTCAGGTGCTATGTCTGGGCGCAGCAGGCCACATACTTCAGTTCAAATGTGTTAGGCGGCAGAACATACTCTTGTTGAGACTAGTGCAACATCATTTCAAGCTAGGGAATTATTACCATCCTTCCCCTGTTTGGCACAATTTGACATCCGTGCTGTAGTGCGAGACCCAGTCCGGCCCTCCCTCCTCACACAAGCGAGGGGTGGTTAAATACCACCTCTCACTACAACGAGGCTTGGCAGGCGACCAGCCCTTCGCTGGCTCTTGAACACTCTGCGGCTGGTAAGGTGACCGGCTGGCCATCCGTCGGCCACCTGCTGGCCACCGATCGAGATGGTCACTCGATCAGCGGCCAGGAGGTCGCGAGGCCTCCTTGTCCTCGTCGTTGCCTCCTCGCCTCACAAGGCGAGCAAGACGAGGGGAGAGGGCCATCAATAGAGACGTGAGTAAGAGAAAAAATGCTCGCAAAAACTTGTCAGCGTGTGTTGTACGTGACGATTTTATGCCAGCACGTCAAAAGATGAAACTGAAGTTTGATTATGACAAACCTCAAGTTTTAAAGACAGAAGACTCGTGCAAACTCACGGGTTTTGGATACAACCTCCTTGTTTGGTACCCCTAAGGAGGGGGCAAGGTGAACACTAATTGGGCATCCCTATACGGGTCGTTAACAATGATTAACCCCATAATGACGCAAGGGGAAAACCCCTCCAGCGAGCTCTGGACGCCATTCTACAAACTCCAGTGATAACTTTCATGCAGGAGTTGGAGACATAAACATTACGGTGATATCAGAGCAGGAAAATCCTAGCGACCATGTCTGCGACGGTTCCGACGGCTACGATGTAGATCAAAAGGTACGAGCAGCTACAATAGCAGCAGAAACACCACGGGGGGCTGTACGGGCTTAAAACTTAACCATTTTAAGTGTCGTGGAGTGCGTCGGAGCTGCCGGCGTACATGCAACGGGCTTGCAATGCTCTTTTGGAGTCACTTTGCCAAAGTAATCCTCAAGGATCACCATGGTGTACGTCAAATGGTTAGACACGAGATCTTACACAGCATTCTTGAGATGTTGCACCTTTTATAGGGTGCATGAGAAAGAGGTCATGTCGCAGCTCGACTTCTTAGCCATGACACGGCTAGTTCAGCGACAAAAACAAAACTCAAACAGTTGACGCAGGATAGACAACCGTTATGTACAATTCATTCTCCAATTTGGAGTTTTTAATGTTAGCAAACCGTCGCTTGACTAGAATGAAGACCACATATTTGGGAAAATAATTTTCCATAGTAGTCAATTTCACAACAACATATGTGACCTGTTTTGACAGCCAAAAAAACATTTAATAAATCAAAATAGGATGAATCATGAATACACCACGTAAACCATTTCAAAAGACAAAATCAAGAGGCACCAGAATTATTGTCTTCTTTCCTAGACTCTATCGGCTACCTAGTACCGCGGGTCACAGCTTAGGAAGACGAGCTTCACAATCCACAAAATTGTGGCAATTGTGGTAGTGTAGAAAAATAGTGTCTTTGTACCACGTGATTGTACAGACCGTGGCGGCCTAGGAAAATAGCAAAACTTAATGTGTGGTTTTGCCGTTAGTGCTGACATGAAGAATAAAAAACTCCACTCCAATTGCCTTACCGATCATGAGAGCGGGGACTCCACGAAGGAGGCAATACCTCCTTGAGGTCATGATCGATACTCATAGTGAGTACTTCCTTGTTGCAAGCCTTGACGGCATGGCAAGTGCCGGTCCAAGACCGACAAGGGCAAGGTGGTGACGGCTTCACCACATGCCCTTGGCGGACTCCAAAATTTGGGAGCTGCCACCGCGGGCACGGTGGCCGAATTGATGGCAACCCTGTCACCAAAGGTAGCCCGCACTAAAATCGGTGAAACCAAGAAGTGTGTGGCAGAAAAAAGAGTGTTTGGTGATTGCATCGATGAACACGTGGGAGACTCCCATGCGACACAGGACGAGCTCACGGTGGACCTTCTGAATATGGACCCGGACGAAGAGCTCAACGTCAACGATGGCGAAGACGATGAGGATCGCCATCATCGTGCGACAAACTAAAGCCGATCATATGAGAGGGACAAGGAGTTTGGCAAATCACAAGAAGCTACTGACTACAACGAGGCTACCGAGACAGAAAGACAGGCATAAAGTATCCACGCGGGAAGAACTCCCGGGCACGAGCCAAATAATACCGTAGAGAAGGCATTTTTTTCCAATCGTCAAAAGCTTGTTGAGGCGGTCGCCAAGGCAGAGGGACGACTCTAGATCAGTATCGATGGTAGAGGTACAACACCATGGGGAGGAGTGGGGCTGGACTCTCCTTCCTACGATGTGTATCCTATGGGACAGACCCATGTCCACTCAAACATCGTCGTAGTTGGCCGCTTCCTCTGAAACTTGGGACTCCTCAAAGGCGTGTAAGTAAAAAGTACCCTCACATGAGGCCCTCGATTCTATCGCTCAGGCTCTAATGAAATCAAAGTTGAAGTTCACGTGCACAAACCTACTCGTTTACATCAGGCAAAGCATCGTGGACCTTGACCGTGACCGTTAGTTGCACCGTTTGGCTAATCATGAGATCATCCACCGATGCAAAGACCTTGACAAGGTGTTGCAAAGTATGAACCAGGTGCAAGTGCAATAGTGGTCACAACATGACGCATATTCTTATGCCACTACTAGTGGCAAAGAGGAATTTCCTGCCTTGATGACAATGGGGCCGATCATGAACACGTCCTTCCTCTATGGTGTGGAGATATCCCGAAAGGGCATGAAGCTAACCAATTCGCTTAATGGCATGGAGCACGTTGTGCATGTCCACAAGGCTCCACTCGGTCAGTGATAAGGTTGTACACGGATCATATCCACCGAGCTTCCAAAGGATCCGGATACGTGGGACGGATCCTTCACTTGGATCCGGATCCGTGTGTCCGGATCCTGGATTGAGATATGTTGATCTGGCTCCTAGATTAAAAAATCCTTGTTTTGGGAGCTGATCAATGAATCTAGCCAAAGATGTGCACTGAAAGAAAGGGTCAACATCAACTCTGGCAACCTCGCACATTTTTAATGTAAATGCAAGATCCCAATCTTTACATTACAGTTGATGGCCTCTAGACATGGCAGAGGGTTGAATGCTGATGTGGCAGGCGCTTTGTCACATCCTCAGTACACCATTGTGATCTTCTTGTTTGTTTATTCATTCGATGTTTGAATGACTGAACGATTGTTTGACCGTTTAAACTTCAAATTATTGTTGGGAGACCAAGTTGTGTGCCAGCATCTGTTGGTCTCTAAATCCATTTCCTACAAAGAGAATGGCTTTAAGTGGTGATTTCCTATGGCACAGCAGTAGCTTGGCATCCAAACTCTATAGACCCAATGCTTAACATCAGGAAAATGGTGTTGACCGACCACTCTACAAGACATCCATTCATCGGATGATAGACTTGGCAGGTGTGTTTGACATGGCGATCCAACGTTGCCTTGCTCAAAACTGAGGCACGCATCTTGACCATTTGAATTCAAACAAGCAACACGCATGTTACACAGAAGACATGACCAGGACCATTCGCCTGGTTTTCTCAGCCCCCTCGATCCAGAGTCAGATTCAAGGATATGGACAGAATCAAGATCGTGGATCGGGATCCGTGGAACCGGATCTGGATGTTGTTTTTTGGGTAGTTTCCCCGGATCTTGATATTTCTGTGTAACCTTAGTCAATGGGGGTCACCTTGCCATGACCCGACTTGAAGAAAAACTCTTCAAGTACGTGGCAAAGGAGTTGGGTACGCAGCAGCCACACCTGTAATGGTAGTCCATGTCATGAGAGGCTTTTGTGCTATCATGCGTAAAAGTGCATCCAGTGTAAGGAGGTGGAGGTTGCCTTCCAAGAGCTAAGGGACTTCAAGCAGTGCAATATCTCGCTTGAGTCCTACTTCATTGAGTTCACCACACTCAGGACGATGGGACCCAGCCTTTCACGTACTCGGCTTGCTTGCTACCCAAGTACTTACGTGATGCTCTTGCCAATGAGAAGCTGAAAGACAATACCACCACGACGGCAACAAGCCAAGCTTGAAAAAGCTAGATGGCATTCTGTGACTGTATGAGTAAAGTGTCTTTGGTGAATTCAAAGCAATTCTTGGATGCACACCAAACGTGTGTGCACAGCAAGGTTGTGACATGCACATGGACGAAGTAGGGGCTAGAGGGATAGTTGGACAATGAGGTGGGGTTAAGGGCAAGTATCTCGCAAATCCCCTAGTCAAGGAGGCTGGTGGGTAGAAGGTCCCCAATCACAAGTGCGCTTGTGATAACGACGTGCCACAGGCTATACATGAGCATTGCAACATAGCCTTATTCAAAGAAATCTGCCACAACTATATGTAGCTTGGCTATTTTAGGACTCAGTGTCGTGAGAGAGCTAGTAGTGGAGAAGAGGCCACGATGTTAGCTGTAACTATAGCACCTCGTAGAGATGGTGCAGTAGGAGGCCACGGAAAGGCTCCTGGATAGGGTCGTGGTTGTACTGACTGGCCCGTTCGTGGAAATGGACAAGGCCATGGTACGTGCATTTCCCATCCTTGAGTGACGTTACTGGGGACCACTCAGGGAAAGGATGGATCACGAGTTTGGGTTCATGTTTTCAAGTGAGGATGTAAAATGTTTTGAGTTTCTGACGAGTTCAAATCTCTTAGTTGAAGTCTCTCCTCTTATTGAACCTCATTCCACACTTACCGACTGTCATTTTCCACTAAACCTTGTATCTTCAGACAAGATACGTGATCAAACATGCTTTGCATTGGTGACACCCACCAATATGCAAGAATTGTGCAATGCAATGATTGAAGCAAACGCCCCCAAAACAATGAGCTCAATCACGTCCATGGTACGGTGGTCATCTGTGAAGGTCAAAACATACAATGAGCCATATTGGAGGGAAGGGACAGGCATGGATCCGGTAAGTTCTACATGAACCAAGGCAAGGGGTGTTGTACAGGTGCTAGAGGACTTGGATAAGGTTTGTCTGTGTGCCTTACCTTCATGACACTCTATACATGCACCACCCTTGAGACCATCGGTATAGTCTGTTGGGTGGATATCATGAGCAGACGCATGTTTCAACACGTTCAAAATGGCATTAGTATTGACGTGCACTAGAAGATGGTGGATGACTTTAGTGTGCTTTTTTGTGTAACAGTCACAGTATGGACCTGTCGTCGGATTGAATGTTTGTATACGAGGGGGAAGAGAGTGAGGCAGTACAACATGTCAACATAAAGAGTTCCATTGACCAACAATTCAACTTCAGCATCGTAAAGCATGAATCATTGTCTCTGTGGCACCGTGGAAAGATTGGCTTGCTTTTCCAGCTCTCCACCAGATAATAGATTGACCTTAAGTTGTAGGAAAAACAACACGCCAGTCAACCATAGCACAATCCCTAGTCATTGCAACGCAATTGTGCCCAAATCCTCAACATGAAGAATCTCCTCTAATCCAGTTTTCACGAAATCCACACCATGAGCTGTATGTTGTGCAACAAAAAACTGACGATGTGGGAACATGTGATGTGACACTGTGGTGTCAAAAGACTACTCATGCATGGGAAGGATATGGCGTATGGCAACTTGGCTGTGACCTGGCCGCTGACCTCAAGGCTGCGGCGTGAAAATTGTGTGAGTCATGGCTGTCACCTCTGGGAGCTCAGGCTCCAGTTGGACTGCCCGGCTAAATCCAGGCGGTTGATCTTCCGGCTGTTGTGCCTGAAATGTCTCTACATTCACATGCTGAGCCCACTCCGGTATGAGCACAAGGATGTTCAAGAATGGAGACACATAGTTGGGGCCATGATAGGTGGGTGGTGTAAGTGCTGATGGTGGGGGAAACTGCTGATACATCGGCGGTCCAAACGTTGCTATACTAACAAGAACCATGGCTAGCAACAGGACCTTGCTCTATGATTCACTCCAGCTGGTGTCTGGGTAGTGTGACCATTGCTACTACTGCTGGTGGGACCACTGACATTGCTACTGCTGTTACCACTAATGTTGTTGTGCTTGGTGCTGCTGCTTCCTGTCCATCATCTGCCGCTACAGTGCGCGAAACCAACTCCAAATGTGCCCTTCTTGGTTACAGAAGCTGCATCTCTGCCACATCCTTGGCCCCCACCACCGCTGCCTGAGGTACCCCTTCCTCCTGCACCATTGCCTCTAGTATGTGTGTGAGCCAGATGGGTTGCTTGGACTATGCCATCAAGGGTACTTTGATACACATAGGTAGCTGGGACCATACATATAGCGTCATGGGCTTCCCCTTTGAGGATGTCTTCGTAGTTACAAAGTTGGGAAGAGATGATGGAAAGGTCAATGCCCTCAATCTCTGCCACTAGATGATGGCGGAAGATGTTGCAATGGAAGTCTTTCTATTACTCGCCCAGATGCAGTAGTAAGACATCCATCCACTCCAAGATAGAGCATGTTACACCAAGCCAGAGTAGGCATCTCCGGTTGTCCATGGCCTCGTCCTTGTAATTTGCTACCGGTGCTCTAGGCTTGGGAAAGAGGTTACGTAGGTTGTCTCACAGGGTCACAACAAGCATCATGCCTTGTTCCTCCTCGCGAGTAGTCAGATGCTTCCACACCTCATGTGCATGGGGATTTCTCATGTGGGAATCGGTCGGATCCGCTCCCTTTCCACCAAAGTGATACTTGCGTAAGGCATATGACTGTGAATCAAGGAGCGCATGACATAGTACGTTGAACGCCCAAAGAAGGACTTGTGCTCCAGCAGTGACTAGAGTCGGCTGGAGGTAGTAAGTTTCCAGGCCATATTTGGCGGGCAAATCAAGGAACATGTTCTTCCGAGCAACGAAGTCCCTGGTTCCTAGCTACGACGGGATCAGATCTTTAGACCCCAAATCTAGCTAAGTTATGGTAGTGGCTCTGAGGATCATAGCTGATGTATCACCGTCATTGCCTCCTTGGGTACCATCGGCCCTTCCACCACCTATGCTATACTCCACAATTGACAACCTTGTTGACGTGGTGTGCCCCTTGCCATGAGTGCCGTTTAGTGTAATCCCTGGTTCGACCACTGAGGAGTGGTCGAACACCTAATCTGACTTTAGATTTGGATTCCTTGGATTTTTCCATGCAGGATCGAGCTTTGAATCGCTCGATTTGAGTGAGTATTCAGAAAGTTAGCCTAGCCCGAAATTCGGGTGTTGGGGGGGTGGAATCTGGTACCCGCCATAGGTGGCGGGATAATCCACCACCAGTGATCCGAGTTCGTCTCCAACGACCCCCAAATGCACCAGGGCCATAAAGGAAGCAACCAGAAGACTCTCCTTGACCAGGGTGAACTTCTCCTTGACTTCTGGGCAAGGAAAGGCGCTTCGACGGGTCATCGTCGAAGCGCCTCCCGTTGCCTAGCATGCAAGGCAAGGTGGGCGGCTCCACCAAGGGTTACTTCGACGGCCGTAGCAGGGGCTCTACTACTCTGTTTTGGGCGTGCTTGGATGCGTTGGAAAGCTTAGATCATAGGCTATAAGGATCTGATGTAATCTCACTATGCTAAGTAACAAAATCGTGTTTCGATTCAGTTCTACTGAATGCGACGTATTCTGCCCACTCACATCCGTGATCCTTGTGCTCCACACTCTTCACCAAAGGTGTCCATTGGCTGCCCCAAACCTTGGTAGTGTGTATCAGCAAGAGCTAGGCATCCTTGAGGGTGCCTCCACACCCACTAGAGCCAACAAAGGGTTATGGGCCCACGTGCCTAGAAGGACCCTAGCTCTACAACGTTCATGCTACCGCCGCGCGCCATGGCACCGACCGAGCAAGAGAGCATCGGCATCTCCAAGTTTGACGGGCTTGGCTTCCACCTTTGGAGGTGGGAGTTTGAGGTCTTCCTCGATGACAAGGGCCTGCTTGAGCTGGTCAATGGTGAAGAAACTGCCCCTCCGGATACCGCGACGCCGGAGGAAGTGGAAGCGTACAAGAAGCGCAACAAGAAGGCGCTTGCTTTGTTGGTGTATGCGCTTGCTCTGACGCAGCGCTCCCTCATTCAAGGATGCACGGAGGCCGCGGAGGCCTGGAAGAAACTCTGCACCATCTACCAGTCCACCAACCTTGCTAACCAGCTCTTCGTCTTCAAGAGGCTCGTCACCCTCCGAGCCAACGAAGGCGACGACATCATGGAGATCCTGCAGCAGATTGAGTCCCTCACTGCCGAGTGCGTAGCCACCNGAGCTGAAGTACCCGAAGGTGGCTGAGTACGTCCGCAACGAATGGATGCGGCGTGGTGGGAGAGAGAGTGGGGCGACATCAACTTCCGCCTATGCCGTCCGCCCTCAAGGTGGAGGGGGAGGCAAGAAGGGGAAGGGTGCCAACCAGGGCACCAAGAGAGGTGACAACAAGGGGGAGTGCTACAATTGTGGAAAACAGGGCCACTACGCACGTGATTGCCCCAACAAGAAGTCGGACCAGCCCAGGAAGGGCGGGAAGAAGGACACCCAAGCCATGATGGCCAGGGAGTCTACCGACTTAACAGATCCGGAAGTCACTGTGATCGACTCCGGATCAGGCCGCCACACACAATGCAACCGTGCGGCATTCGTCACCTACGGCGCCACCGAGCGGCGCATGACAGTGGCCAACGTCAAAACAGAATTGGCCGCGGGCGAAGGCAATGTTCGCATCGAGTCGGTGGTGAACGGGAAAGTCATTCCGTGCACCATCTACGATGTACTCCACATGCCCAACTTTGGGGCAAACCTGCTGTCAGTGAGCCGCCTTACCGACAAGGGGCTCGAGGTGCTCTTCAACAAGAAGGAGGCCATCATCCGGAAGGAGGGGGATGGCGAGGTAATTGCACGTGGCAAGAGGGAGGAGGACTTGTACCTTCTCTGTACCAAGGTTCTTGCCGATGCGGTGAGGACCGATGCCGCCAACCTCGCGACGAAGGATGAAGGAGACCTGGACCTATGGCATCGTCGCCTATGCCACATCGCTCCCTCAACTATGAGGGACATGGCAAAGAAGGAAGTGGTGCGGGGTCTTGAGGTCAAGAGCCTTGACGCAGCCAAGAATGCCGTGTGCGAGCCGTGCGTGGTCGGCAAGGCGACACGGCAGCCATTTGATGGCAAAGGAACGCGTGCATCGGCAAAGTTGGAGGTAGTGCACATCGATGTGTGTGGACCGTTCGAGCCCTCCATTGGTGGAGTACACTACTTCGTCACCTTCATCGACGACCACAGCCGCAAGCTCTACCTCTACATCATCAAGAGGAAGAGCGATGTCTTGTCGTGCATGCAGGAATTCGTGGCGGCTGTGGAGCGGCAAACGGAGTTGAAGGTGAAGGCGTTCCGGAGTGAAAACGGTGGCGAGTACGAGGACTGCTCAGCATGGATGAAGAGCAAGGGGATCGCGTGGCAGAAAACTACGCCACACTCTCCGCAGTAGAACGGCGTCGCCGAGAGGGCGAACCGCACCATCCTCAACATGGTCCGGTCCATGTTGAGCGATGCCGGCCTCGCACAGCGGTACTGGGGCGAGGCGGCACGGACAGCGGCGTATATCATGAACCTGACGCCGACGAAGCCGCTAAAAGACGCGGAGTCCAAGGTGTGGAAGACGCCACAAGAAGTGTGGAGCGGGAGGAAGCCAACTGTGGCACACCTCCGCACGTTTGGTTGTGTTGCACATGCTGTTGTGCAAGCACGGGAGGGGCGGGGCAAGCTGGACCCGCGGACTCGCCGTTGCATCTTTGTCGGGTACGAGAGCGGGAGCAAGGCGTACCGGCTCTTCGACCCGCGGAGGCAGCAGATCGTGAAGAGTCACGAAGTCACGTTCGACGAGGCCAGCCGTTGGACGGACAAGGACGCGGGTCTTTCCAAGCGTGGGGAGTGGCTGCCACTCCTTGAGGGGGAGACGCCGGAGGACGCAAAAGAGGGTGACGTCCCATCGGCTCCAGCCGGCAAGAACCATCCGGGCGATGTGGGAGCGGCTGATTTACATTCAGCCGAGTCGGACAATGAGTCCGAAGCACCGGCAGCAGTGGAGCTGAACGAAGATGTGGGGAGTGAGCCCGCATCTCCACGGTCCCCGAGAGAGGGGGAACAGGCCAGCGGTGCGAGTGGCACCGCGAGGGGGCAGCAGCAGCAGCAGCAACGGCAGCAGCAGCAACAGCCTCAACAGCAGCAGCCCCGGAGAAGCGGACGCGCGAGGAGGACAGTAAAGAGGTACGATTCCGCAGAGGGCATCTGGACTGGGCTCGCTCGAGCATTCTTTGCGCAAGAGGAGCCCGAGACTGTCAAGGAGGCATTGTAGCGGAAGGATGGGGCTGAGTGGGAGGGAGCTATAAAATCTGAGCTCGCCTCCCATGAAGAGAACGGCACTTGGCAGCTGATTGACAGGCCGGAGGGCGCGAAAATCATCGGCTCCAAGTGGATCTTCAAGAAGAAGCTCACCAAGGAGGGGAAGGTGGAGCGGTACAAGGCGCGACTGGTTGCGAAGGGGTACGCCCAGCGAAAGGGTGAACACTACGATGAATCCTTCGCGCCGGTGGCAAAGTTCGCCTCCATTCGCTCCATCCTCTCCGTGGCGGCGGTGCGCGACTACGAAGTCCACCAAATGGACGTGAAAACTGCGTTCCTTAACGGCAACCTGGACAAGGAGGTCTACATGGAGGTGCCGGAGGGGGTGGATGCGCAGCCGGGGAAAGTGTGCCGGCTTCGCAAGGCGCTCTACGGGCTGAAGCAAGCGCCACTCATGTGGTACCTGAAAATGGATGGCTTCATGGCCGAGCTTGGCTTCAAGCGCTGCGAGGCAGATCACAGCGTGTACGTGCGGAAGCAGCCGGGGTTGCACCAGATCGTGGCACTCTACGTGGATGATCTCATCCTCGTGTCGTCGGACATGGAGGAGTTGGTGAACCTGAAGCGGCAACTGGGCGGTCGGTTCAAAATGACCGACATGGGCGAGCTCGAGTACTACCTCGGCGTCGCCATCAAGAGAGACCGCAAGGCACGCACGCTCGAGATGGGGCAGGAAAAGTACGTGCAAGAGGTGCTCCGCCGCTACAACATGGAGGAGTGCAACCCCATCGGCACACCCATGACCACCACGTGTGAGCTAAGCTCGAGCATGGGCCCGAGCACGGACGACGAGAAGGAGGAGATGGCAGGTGTGCCATACAAGTCCGCGGTAGGGAGCATCATGTGCGCCATGGTGGCAACGCGGCCCAACCTGGCCTTCACGGAGGGCCAAGTGAGCTGCTATGTTGCTGATCCCGGGCCGCTGCATTGGCAAGCGGTGAAGCGGATCCTCCGCTATCTCAAGGCGACANTGAGCTCGAGCATGGGCCCGAGCACGGACGAGGAGAAGGAGGAGATGGCAGGTGTGCCATACCAGTCCGCAGTGGGGAGCATCATGTACCCCATGGTGGCGACGCGGCCCGACCTGGCCTTCGCGGAGGGCCAAGTGAGCCGCTACGTTGCTGACCCCGGGCCGCTACATTGGCAAGCGGTGAAGCGGATCCTCCGCTATCTCAAGGCGACAAAACAGTCGCGGCTCGTGTTTGGAGGGGGAGCGCGTGACGACTCCCTCGAGTTGGTCGGCTACTCGGATGCCGACTGGGCTGGTGATGTGGATGACAGAAAATCAACGTCCGGGTACGTGTTTGTACTTGGTGGTGCAGCGGTTTCATGGGCAAGCAGGAAGCAGGACTGCGTGGCGTTGTCTAGCACCGAAGCGGAGTACATCGCGCTTGCAGAAGCCGCAAAGGAGGCGGTGTGGCTGCGGCGGCTGCTAAAGGAGATCGGCGTGCCGCAAAGGAAGCCGACGGTACTCAATGTGGACAACATGAGTGCCATCAGTCTGACCCAGAACCCGGTGCTGCACAGGAGGACCAAGCACATCGAGATCCGTCATCACTACGCGCTGGACTTGGTGGCGAAGGGAGATGCGGCTATTGTGCATTGTGGCACTAAGCACATGCTCGCCGATGCCATGACCAAGGCATAGCCCAAGGACAGGCACGACGCGAGATGCATGGAGCTCGGTCTGCGCTGTGAAGTTTAAAATGCTACAGGTTCCAAGGACAGGGCATCAAGGCTGCGGTGCAAGGGGGAGATTGTTGACGTGGTGTGCCCCTTGCCATGAGTGCCGTTTAGTGTACTCCCTGGTTCGACCACTGAGGAGTAGTCCAACACCTGATCTGACTTTAGATTTGGATTCCTTGGATTTTTCCATGCAGGATCGAGCTTTGAATCGCTCGATTTGAGTGAGTATTCAGAAAGTTAGCCTAGCCCGAAATTCGGGTGTTGGGGGGGTGGAATCTGGTACCCGCCATGGGTGGCAGGATAATCCACCACCAGTGATCCGAGTTCGTCTCCAACGACCCCCAAATGTACCAGGGTCATAAAGGAAGCAACCAGAAGACTCTCCTTGACCAGGGTGAACTTCTCCTTGACTTCTGGGCAAGGAAAGGCGCTTCGACGGGTCATCGTCGAAGCGCCTCCCGTTGCCTAGCGTGCAAGGCAAGGTGGGCGGCTCCACCAAGGGTTACTTCGACGGCCGTAGCAGGGGCTCTACTGCTCTGTTTTGGGCGTTCTTGGATGCGTTGGAAAGATTAGATCATAGGCTATAAGGATCTGATGTAATCTCACTATGCTAAGTAACAAAATCGTGTTTCGATTCAGTTCTACTGAATGCGACGTATTCTGCCCACTCACATCCGTGATCCTTGTGCTCCACACTCTTCACCAAAGGTGTCCATTGGCTGCCCCAAACCTTGGTAGTGTGTATCAGCAAGAGCTAGGCATCCTTGAGGGTGCCTCCACACCCACTAGAGCCAACAAACCTTACATCCAGGGATGCTAGGAAAAAAAGGCGCATTTGCCGTCAAGAAATTTTGAGCAGCAATTTGCTCGACCCACTCTGGGCCCAGGTTTTAGATGAGAGCCTTAAGCTCTAGACAACCCCGCTAGAGCCGCTGGGGTACCTGCAACCAGTCCCTAGCCCCTTCCCTTGCCCGTTCCCACCCCTTCTGGACGGTCCCCTTTTGCTTGGGTGACCCTTGGCATGCCTTTTGCAAGATATGCATGACCGATTGTTCTTCATCGCCATTAGCTAAAGGATAACGTCACTAATGTGTCAAACACGACAATAGCCATGATTTAATGTATCACTTATTCATTAGATACATTAACTGTAAGGTTGATACAGAGGTCAAAGCAATTCTCAAAACATTGAATGTCCCTTTTTTGCTTTTCTCTCAACTCCACTCCGTGGTTTTACGACTGAGATTACAGAGAGGCACTAACACTCTGGCATAATTATGTACAAAGCAATGGTAGAAGTCGCACATCCTAAAAAAAATTGGAAGGTATCGGACATTGGTGGCCATTGGCCAACTAGCAAATTCTGCAACCTTATTTTATGGTAATCCGTCCACCACCGGTGGTGTGGCCCAAAAACTTGATCAAAAGGCGACCAAACTCACACTTCAAGAATTTTATAGAAAGGTCTTCCGTGGTTAAAATTCTAGGAATCTTTGGAGATGTCCATAATTCTTCTCTAAAGTGCGGTCCTACACTAAACTGTCTTTGAGATAGACAACCAAAAAGTCATTGAATACAAAAAAAGAACAATATTCTTCATTACCGCCATGAATGTTGTTGGGGATTTTGTGAGTCCAAAAAACATAATCATGAAGTCAAAGCACCTGTAGCGGGTACGAAACATGGTCTTTGCGATGTCCTCACCAGGCATGCGGATCTAGTGATAACGGCTTCAATGGTTGATTATGGTTAAAGGTTGCGCTCCTCGAGTTGGTCAAAAAACTTATTTGCTCGTGGGAGAGGGTAGGATTCTTGATGGTAATTTCATTCAACCCTCGGTTATACACACACATGCAAAATTTTCCAGTTTTGTTTTTGATAAAAAATGCCAAATTTGCATAGGACGACATGGATTGGTGGATAAAACGATGCTCCAACATTTTGTCGAGCAGGCGTTGCTGCTCAGTTAGCTCTTGGCCACGCATCAGATAGGTCCCTCTTAGCACAGTCTGTGTCCTGGCTTCAGGTTGATCTGGTGGCGAAGGTTGCATTGCAAAGGTAACTCAGGGAAATTTGTCGAGGAAACCCCATCTGAACTCCTAAATGATTGTTGCAAACTCTTCGGTACATCCACAAATCTTGCTAGTTTGCACGCCAATGAGGCTTATGAGCCCGTTATAGCCACTACGGTAAATTTCCCCTTTTTACTGAGTTCCTTGTGGAATAACAACCTATCTCTCTTGACCACATCAAGCGAGATGAGTATATAGTGTTTTCTTGTTGTGGATGCTGCAACTTCATTTTCTTCTTCCTCCTCTACCACGTCATGTAACCGTCGTTGCGTTGTGGGTCGCTCGTTCTAAGGCAGGCGTCATTTGCTACCATAAATGGAAATATAGGTTGTGTTGCTGGCCAAGTCTAGTTGTGAATTGCATTTTGAAAGAAATCTCATCGGAAGATGGCTTTGCAATCACTCATTGGGTATGTTCTCCACATCGTTACATTATACAACCCTTCAATTTGCAATCGAAGGAGTTCTGGAAGTTGACATCCATGTAGTCGTATATTGATGGTTTTTTCCTCAAGCACTCATGGTTATGTTCCAAAACCTAGCTCATAAACCGTATCGTTGTGAGGAAACGGTGAGAGGCTCCCCTATCTAGAAATATTAGTGCCATTCTGTGACTTTTTATACCCTCAAGTATACTCATAGTAGTAAAACCAACTAGTCACACTCGTATCCTCCAATCATCCTCGTACGGACAATTGGAGGATGTACATTCTGAAGAGAATATCGGTGATTTCAGGAACCCTCGTTTGAGACATTGAGACTCGTTCAGGTGGGCTATTAGTCGGTGCGGCTTTTTGGACCAGGCAAAAGCTTCATTGTCTACCCCTGTTCTCTGTCATTTTCCGACTCCTCGTACTTTTTCTGCAACGTCCCCCCTTATGACCTGATGTTGCCACTTCTGAAAGTTACACACAATGTGGCCTGGTGTCTAGTAACTAAAGCACATCCGTTGCTCATGTTTTTGGACGGCTTCAATCTCCATCAGAGCAGAGGTCTCAGCCGACTGTTACTCCCTGTCGCCACAGTAAGAATTATGGCCCTGGTGTCGTCGGCCATTGAGTTTTTGCATCCAATTATTGTAGTTGGTGCTTTCAATGCAATGGAATCTTATGTTCATCCGCAGAAGGTTGTCATGGATGCCGAACATTGTGATTTATTTCCAGATGGCATGCTTGAGGCTGAAAACAGAGTTCATGAGGAAAGATGACACCACTTGTTCTACTCCATCATGCTCAACTGTTGATGCAGTCGCTACAGCTTGTACCATGTGTCAAACGTCTTGTTCAATGTTCTAAAACATTTAAGAACGGCACACTTGAAGTCTTCCCTGATTTCCGGTGGAGTGAGTAAATAGTTCCACATTAGATTGATCTGCTTGAGAGGTAAGATGACTGTGGTAGACGATTTGATAGAGGTTGCATGAGCCGTTTATTTGGTCGCGCCATTCTCCTGCTGACATTGGATGTCCTGTACATCGGACCAACAACTCAAAGTCATGCCACAGAAGAGTGAGGGTGGAAGGTCAATCTTCTTTAAGAATTTTTTTACCCTAGCAACAGTGGAGAAGTATACCAGACTCGTCAGCCACATCCAATCCGTCAGTCCCTTTAAATTCATAAGATCAAATGACTCAAGGAGTACCATTCAAATTCTGGATTGACTTGAGAACATTTCTTCAAGCATGGGCACATTTCGTAGCTCCTCCATCACTGAGGTGAATTGTTGAAGCCGATTGTTATTGAGGTTCTCGAGTCCCGATACCTTTGGTGTAGGGGCCTCGAACATGATTCGCAATATGCAATCACAATAATCCACCCATAGCATGTGAGTTAACCTTTCACAAATGATCACAATAATCAAGTGAATCTACATGTTAATTGTAATGCCGAATCTAGGATGGGAATGGTTGGAAATACTCAAACATCAACACTTACAATGGATACAGAAAGCCTATAGAATGGAAAACTGAACGTCGATGGAAAACTCAACCTTCTAGTAATGAGATGAATGGCTGTGCAAAATTTGCCCCCCTTGTAGATATCTTGACACCATGCAATCTCTAGCTCAATCGCCAGCATTGTCCTTCCGACCTGGCCTGGTAGAAGGGTTGCTCACGCTGCTTGCATCGTGAAGTTCCTCGCTAGAAGCAAGAGTTTGAATGTGTAGAAATCCTTCGATCTCCCCGGTGACAGGAAGGGACATGTTGATGCCTCACGCTCTCCCTTGAAGAACAAGGGTACCTTCCAATTCATGAAGAAGTATGGTGCCAATGTCAACTAATACAACCCCATATACGACCCAGACACGTGGCCAACCAAGAGTGACACCTATAAGGGCAACATTTCTCTCCAGGCATGACCTTCACCACGCTTCTCCATGCCGGTGTGCTCCTAGCCTTTGGCACTAGCGCTCTTGCCTAGATGTGACATTCTTGTGAAAAAACTATGAACACATTAGATTCCTTTCACCAAAACATGAAATCACTTAGAGAATCTGGAGACAATATCCCTGAATGGGAGGAATCCTCACTATAAACTGTCCAGGTGGCCAAGGATATGCAGAACGTGGCACTCACAGCACAAAGAAGTGAACGAATATCTTGTGACGTGGGAAGGCTACACTTCAGCAGCAAACATACGGGAGCCATCATTTTACCTCAGATGTGTTGACCATGACATTGTCAATTGTTTTATTGTGCATCGGCCATTAGTACATAACATGTTGAGACATCGCGGCCACAAGGGGGATGGTTGTGCCCTTTACAGGCAAGAAACCTAAAATGCCACACATGGAAAATTTTCTTGCTACATTCATAATGCACCACGCAAACGTTCGGATTTTGATGCTAGCATGTTGTTCGAATTTTTGCTTATTGCCTTCACCAACTCTCATATGTTTTAGAGATTTCATGCAACCTTCACCATCTTCTAGAAATCTGTCAACAGTGTTGTTGAACATCACCGATGGTTTGATTACTTTTGCGTGAGTAAATGATGATGGGTTTCCTCGATGTTAAGGTGCAACTTGGATATTTCCAGAGCATGTTGACTATTTGGAGAGGTTTCTCAAACCCTTCTATGATTTGACTTCACACGTGTTCTGTCCTTCCCGTGCTTGACCCCGGAAAAGCCACATCTTGTTGTTGGCATATTTATGTTGCTGTATAACATTCTGACAAAAGTCATTGAGGTGAAATCATTGAGTAATTCATATTAGGCTTCTCTGACACTGTAGCAACTCAAAGTCACGCCAGGGGGGCGAGGCAAGTTCAACTTGAATTGAAGTCGTTGACTGCAAAAGAGCCCCCGATTTTTTTGCTAGGCGGCCTCGAGTTGCTACAAGTTGCTACAGCCTCGGAGATGTAACAACTCGGTAGCAACTCCCAAGGCGCTACTCCATGTTCTCGTCGTCGCTCACGTAACAAGCTCAGGAAATGGAATTTCATGCATGCGAGACTCGCAAAAGTTGAGGAAAAAGTGTCCTCGCACACAAAGACACCAAAGTTTGCTAACCATTGCTTGGTGCAGTTGCCACGCCTTCCAGTGTGAGATAACCTTCGTAGTAATACCTTCATTGTTTACCACGTGAAAGTTGCATGCGTAGTGTGTTACGTACCAAACGTACATGAGTCCCTAATCTTTCCGAGTAGGCATTTCTGTTATTACACAAACAACCCATCGCATTGCGAGACCGCGATATTCACTCCGATGGTCAATGACCAACCGGCCAACCGCCCTCACCTCCAGTGAATCTTCTCGAACCTTCTGACAACTTCGACCACTCTCTCGAACCTACGAAAAAGGTATCACGACCTTTCAGTCGACTTCTCGACGCACTGAGACGAATCTGGATCTATAAAGATCCATTGATTCTTGAAGACCCCCGATTTCTCGATGGACCTTCTCCAATCCGACCACTCACGACGTGACTCCGCACGCATCGCTCCGTAATGGACCCAACGACCCCAACTACATCTCATTCGTAACTTGGCACTTGTACATATATGTTTGATCATTGTGACACTTGTCATTGAAGTACACTTACCGCTAATTATAAATTTCTCAAGTGTCCCAAATTCCAAATCGTGTTTTGCCTCGCAACTTCTACCTGTTCACCATCTACGCTCAGTTTGGCATACCACTTGGTATCAGAGTGTAACGGTGCTGGAGAGGCATCTGAATACTTTACTCATCTGGAGGACTACCTTGCACAAGCCGTTAGCGCATCTCGCACATCAAGAATTTTCAAACTTTGCGACTACAATGTGAGGCAAGCGAGCGCATCCGACGACCAGCAGTGGGTCTTTGGCGACAACTTCGGCGATGGAGGAGGAGAACGTGCCTATGCACTCGAACCCTAAAGTGGCAGCAAATGCTGGCGTGGCAGGCTATGCATAATCTGGATCAACTCCCAGGGCTTTGACGACCAATCCACTCGCCGACCCAACAACGGTAAACCAGCCGCCCCTACCAATAGCCTCAACGATAATGACAACAATGAAAGGTGGCACGGGACGACAAGCACGGATCAACGAGGAACTGGCGAACCAAATCTCAAATGGAAAACTAGGCAGCAGGTTGGGGCAACAACGTTGTTGATGCAGAGTGCTGGCTTCCACGCTCGTTGCTTAAGTCTGCTGCCCCCTCAGTCAGCTGCTCTAGAGACTAAGTCTGGAAGCTTTGGGTTTGTTACTCAGAAATGCGCGCGCCAGTGTTAGCGCCAGAAAGCAGCTGAAAACTGAAAGTGACTGATTAGGAATGAACATGAGCAACAATGGGAGACCCCTCCAAGTTCTAGCTCCCCCCACTAGTGTAGAACTTGTTTCTCAGCTAACTAGCCAATCAGAAAATAGTCCTAGACCTATTTTCTGGCAGGCAGGGTTTTCTCGGTGAGCCCTGCCAGACGCCCGACAGCCCAAAACCCGGGTGTCGTCCGTTTTGCCTGAAAACTGGACCATACCATAATACCGACGCTGCGAACGCAGTCGTGCGGTCAGAATCAGCTAGAAAAATAGCAGTAAATAGTTATGGCTGCCCGAACCCAGGCAGTGCCTACGAAGGTCCATGATACCAAACAGTGCCACGCAGCAAGAGACATGGACCCTAAGCAGAGCATGATGCTGCAGACGCAATGGCACAGTCAAAATCAGCGCTGGGTGCATGTAGACAGCATCTGCGGTGGCAGTGACCACCGGTGGCTCGACCGCCGTGGAGGCCTGCCGATGGAGCTGAGCACGTCGTCGGAGGGAGGAGGCTCCAGCGAACTGCAAGTAGGCCTCAGCATGCGTCGGCTCCACCGGAAGACACTCCAGTAGCATCAAGTCTCGCCGTCAGTCATCTGCACGCCGATGTACACAAGACGGGAGGACACAACAGAGCACAATGAGAGATGCGCAAAATAAACACTCCCCCATGACTCACAGGCGTAGTGCACATGTGCGGGCAGAGACACAGTCAACAACCAGACTCCCCCAGGGCACGCAGAGACGCAAGCAGGCACAATGAGAGCCACTCACGGACGCACGCCAACCGAACTCACAACCTTCTTGAACGAGTCACGCTTCAGTGCCTTGGTCAAGAAGTCAGCCAACAGCCGTGCTGTCTCAACCCACACAATGCTGATGCTTCCATCATGCAACAGCAAACGCACATAGTGATACTCAACGTTGATGTGCTTTGTGCATATGTGATGCACACCGTCATTGTCGGCGATGGCCATGGCACTCTCATTGTCACAATACAACATGATGGATGCGACGGACTGACGCAACTCGAATAATAGACGACGCAACCACACACTCTCACATGCGCCTGAGCCAAGGGCCACGTACTCAGCCTCAACTGTGCTGCGTGCAATGTACCCCTACTTGCCACTACGCCAGGACACAGCCGTGCCGCCGATTAGAAAGATCCAGCCTATGCGACTCTTATTGTTTGGACTGCCGGCCCAGTCACTGTCAGTGTAGCCCACCACGACGATAGACGGCTAGCAGCGGAACATGAGACCTCGTCGAGGAGTCGAGACGACGTAGCGCAGTACTCGGATCACGACCTCGAAGTGGGGGTGATGCGGCTCCTGAGAAAACTGAGCCAGGAGGTTGATGGCGAACGCGATGTCTGGGCGCGTCATCGTCGCCAGGAACATCAGTGACCCGATGACTCGCAGATACGTTGTCACGTCAACTGGCTCTCCCACAACGGCTTGGTCATGACTCTTCAGCTTCACCTAGCCATCAGGTGACATAGGTGAAGATGCGCTGGGCACGAGGGGCAGGTCCTCGGCGAAGCGAGTGGACAGGGTCTGCACATAGGCAGCCTGGTGGACATGCAGGATGCCCTGGGAGCGATCATGCTCGAGCTCCATGCCTAGGAAGACTCGGGCAGACCCGAGATCCTTCATATGGTAGGCGGTGTACAGCAGGTCCTTGACACGCTGGACGGCAGCCATGTCAGGCGACGCAATGAGGAGATCGTCGGCGTAGACCAGGACAACGGCGAGGGTCTGGCCTCGCGGGCTGACGAACAGTGCGGGGTCAGCGGTACTGCGCTGAAGGCCGCCACGAAGGAGCGTACTGCTGATCTCCTGGTTCCAGCACCGAGGCGACTGATTCAGGCCGTTGAGGACCTTGCGTAGTCGCCAGACTCTCCTAGTGCCGTCATTGAAGCCTGCAGGCTGCACCATGTAGAGCTCCTCGTCCTCCAATGAACCATGGAGGAAGGCGTTGCTCACGTCCATAGGATGCAGCTCCCACCCATGCTGGGCAACAAGACTGAGAAGCGCCCGACTCGTGGAGAACTGGCCAACTGGAGCAAAGATCTGGTCGTAGTCAACCCCAGGGACCTGAGCAAACCCCTTGGCTGTGAGGCAGGCCTTGTACTTTTCCAAGGACCCGTCGGGCTTCCATTTGCGCCGAAAGACCCACTTGGCACCGATGGCCTTCCGACTTGGAGGGAGGTCGACGAGGTCATACACGTGGTGTTGTCGGATAGCAGCGAGCTCGTCAACGCAGGCAGCATCCCAGTGTGCAGCCTCAGGAGAGGCGCAAGCCTCGCGCAGGGTGACTGGGTCCTCCGGGTGTGCTATGGAGCGGACTGAGAGAGCGTGTGCTTCTCGAGCTCCATGTGGGACGCGTGCGAGTGCAGCCATGACAGCATGTTTTACTCGTGATGAAGCATGACGTAGCCCAGTGCAGAGCCAGGGTGAAGGTCTACAATGATAGCCAAAGTGGTCAGGCTGAGGGCCTTGGTGCCAGGGTCCCCACTCACGACCGTGGGAGTGGAAGAGACACGTGGAGCGACAGGGGGCCGAGGCGCCACAGGGCGAGGTGCTGCGGTCTGCACGCTCACTGACGGCCTGGGTCGGAGCCTGCCGCCCAGGCCACGCATGTAGCGCGGTAGGGCAAGAGATGGCCCCGAGTCTGATTGGCCGACGGAGGCGGACGGGGCTGCTGGCCCGGAGGGACCAGCGGACGCGACTGGGGCTGCTGGTCCGGAGGTGCCAGCGGACGCGACTAGGGCCGCTGGCCCGGAGGGGCCAGCGGGCGCGACTTGGGCGGCTGGCCCGGAGGGACCAGTGGACACGACTGGGACCGCCAGCCCGGAGGGACCGGTGGACGCGACTGGGGCCGTCGGCCCGGAGGGACCGATGGATGCGACTGGGACAGCCGGCCCAGAGGGACCGGCGGACGCGACTGGGGTCGTCACCCCGGAGGGGCCAGCAGGCGCGACTGGGGCTGCTGGCTCGGAGGGGCCAGCGGACGCGACTGGGACTGCTGGCTCGGAGGAGGCAGCGGGCGCGACAGGGGCTGTTGGCTCGGAGGGAGTAAGTGATGTGCCACCCGGAAGCGGTAGGACGGAGGATGGACTCACCACTACCCCACGCGACGGGAGGGACACCGACGAGCCGAAGCGAACGAGATCGTGCGAAAATAGTTCCTCGAAGAAGAGGTCATCGCGAGACTCGACGATGTAGTGTCGGGAGGGATCCCAGAAGCACCAAGCCTTGGACTAACAAGAGACCCAAAGAAAGGTGCAAGGACGTCCGTTGGGGGTGAGCTTGCTGCCCTGCTGCAGGACGGGCAGCCACACGATGGTTACACAGCCCCAGACGTGAGCTGGGCGGAGGTCGGCCCGGTGACCGCACCCGTGCTGGTACGGCGTGGACTGGCGGGGAAGGGGTCCGTGAGGAATCCGGTTCCAGAACCACGTCATGTAGGCCATGGCCACAAAGTAGAAGCCATCGGAGAGGCCAGACTCAATGCGCATGGTGCGGATGGCATCGGCCATGGTACGGTTCCACTGCTCGGAGACGCCGTTCTGGGCGGGCGTATAGGGCGCGGACGTCTCGTGGTGGATACCGCGGGAGGCGAGAAAAGTCGTGGTCGCGTCCATGTACTCACCACCACGATCGGAGCAAAAGCGGCGAAGGAATCGACCACACTCGCGCTCCACAAGGACAAGCCAGTCCTGAATGGCACGGGCGACATCGCTCTTCTGCCGAAGGCAGAAGACCAAGCGGTAACGCGAGTAGTCGTCAGTGAGGGTGAGGACGTAACGGCTATGCTCTCCGATGGACTCGGTAGGGAGAGGACCCATGACATCGGAATGGACTAGGTCGAGAGGGACAGATGCACGGGAGGAGGACAGAGGGTATGTGGACCGGTGCATCTTGCCCTGAGCGCAATCAACGCACTCCGTGGGGCACGACAAAGGGAAAGTCTTTGAGTCAATGTCCTTGGCCGGCTAGGTGCGGAGCATGCTATCGCTGGCAGCAGAGTGGACGTTGCAAAGGCGGCGGTGTAGGAGACGGGTATGTTGCGGAGAGAGCGTACTGGTGACAAACACATGGCCTGTGGCGGCCGACGGGGAGGGGACAGGAGGAGATGAGGACAGCCGAGGCACGTGCCACAGGTTGCCACGGGCGGTGGCTTGAAGAACGACAAGACCGGACGGACACAACGACACAGTGCCAACACCACGCGAGTGCACAATGCCCATGCTCATGCGGTCAAGGGTAGTAACGGACAGGAGGCTGAGCTCAAGACCGGGGATGAAAAGGACATCGGTCAGGAAGACATCACCGGCAGGACCACGAAAACGAACGACACCAACGCTATGGACAGGTAACACCTGGCCGGAGCCTGTCTGGACACCGGATACATCGCCAACAGGACCAAGCATACTGAAGGCCTCACAAGAGGCCGTCATGTGATGCGTGGTCCCGGAGTCGATGATCCAGGTCTCGGCCGGGTCCTGGACCGGAGTCGCTAGATCGCTAACGGTCACATGGCAGCACACAAGAGAGGCGGACGAGGTGGAAGGGGGGCGCGAACCGAGATTGCCAATCATCAAGTCACGGGACGTCGTCACGGAGGGGAACAGAGGAGACCAAGGGAGACGGCAAGACAGACGAGGAGGTAGGACACGACCGCAGCTTAGTCTCAGTCATGCAGGACAAGGGGGACGAACAGGAGGTGATGCAACTCGTACTTCCTTGGGGGGGAGGAGGAGGTAGGCCAAGCTGGAGCGCAATTAACTACTCCAACTGTCGCTCACGTGTGGACGGCCCGACAGTGTAGACTGAGTGCTGAGTGACGGTGCCAGAGCCCGGATAGAACGAGGTCTGTACTGGTGAAGGGAACGGGGGCGCCGACGGCTGTGGATGATGCTGCTACGGAGCTGGCGCCGGCAGGACCAATGTGGCTGTCGGAGGAGAGGAGCTGCTGGACGAGGTCGGGGGGTCAGGGCCATCGACAGCGACGGCGGCAGAGGCGAGACGGCGCTCTCGCTGGCAACGCATGGTGGCGATGACGCGCGCCCCATCCGTGGGCAGCGTGTACGTGTACCATCCGTGCCCGGGCTGGCCACAGTTGTGGCATACTGAGCCACCACCGCTGGACCCAATCGACTGCTGCTGCTGTTACTGTTGCTGACCCTTGCCCTTCTTGCTCCGGCATTTCTTCTTCCCCAACAACAAAGAGCTGGTGGAGGTAGCTGCTGCGGGAGAAGTGACGGCTACGGCGGCGACGGCAGGGGAGGTTAGAACCTCTGTGCGCTAAAGGCGGGACTCCAGGCAAGCTTCCTCGATCCTGAGGAAGAGCTCGTATGCCCAGGGCATGAGGGTGCCCTGGGCCGCCATGGTGGAGAGGACGTCTTGGGAGTAGTGCACGAAGACGTCCGCGTACGCGTCCGTGGCGCCACGCTTGATGGTGAGGAGCGCCGCCAGAGGGGGTGGAGCAGAGGTGCCAAAGCGACGAAGGATGTCTTCAGCCCGCTGCCAGTAGGCGGTGACTGTCTCGGTCTCCCCCATGTGGAGGGAGTTGAACTTCCGCAGCAGACGGCTGGTCTCAGCCTCGCTGGACAGGCGATGGGGGTGAGTGAGGACGTGCCACACGGCTGTAGGGTCTAGGACGCTGCTAGCGGTGAAATCACCAAGAAACGACTCTAGGGCCAGGCGGGAAGCTGGAGGCGCGACAGGGACGAGGGCGCGGACGGCGCGACCAGCGTCATACAACTGGTCGGCCTAGGTGGAGTCGTACGAAAGAGTGTAGTATGCCCACAGGCCCTCACCCTGTGCTTAGATGCGGAAGCTGAGCTCCCAACTCCGAAACTTCTCGCCGGCCTGAAGCGGCGGGGGCGACGTCTCAAAGTCCTTTTGTCTGCGGTTGGCATCCAGAGTGGGGCCTAGGACGGAGGTCACTTTCTGCCGCTGGCGCTGAGTCTGCTGTTGTGCCAGGTAATGCGTGGCAGCGGACACAGCGGGGCTGGCGTGCCCAGGAGGAATGAACGGCGGTGGAGTACTGTTGGCCGTCTCTTAGGCCAGTGGCTGCAGTGTTGCAAGCTGCTGCGTCAAAGCGGCGAGCTATTGCTGAATGGCAGCTAAGGGATCAGGGGTGTCGGCGACGACACCTTTTGGTTGCTACTGTTGCTGCTGCTGCTGCCGCTACTGTTGTTGTTGTTGCTGCTGCTATTGTTGTAACTGCAGCTGCTGTTGTTCCTGGTCTTGCTGCTGCTGCTGCTGTTACTACTACTACTGTTGATGCTGCTGCTACAGCTATTGCAGCTGCTGCAAGAAAAGGGGGGGTATCCCCCCTGGGGGTCCCCCCAACGGAGGAGGACCCATCCCCACTGGGGCTGTTAGCCATGGTTTTGGTGCCCCCTCTCTTTGTTTTGTTTTTTGTGGGTGCTGCTGATGTCAACAGTGATGTCAGCCCAGTTTGGTTGGCGTCAGCAGCTGCTACGGCGTAATCTGTTGCTGCTGCTGCTATAAAGTTTCTTCCCCACCCGTATGCCCTCTTTTTTTTTACGGCAGTGGTGAAGTCAAAGGCTAGATGCTGACTCTAGCAGCGGCTGGATGCTGACGTCAACAGCGGCTGAATGCTGACATCGGCAGCGGCTGTGGTTAGGGCCGCTGCTGCACAGCTGCAGCGGCTGCTGTTGTTGATGCCGCTGCTACTACTGTTACTGCCGCTGCTACTGCTTGTCGTTATTGTTGCTGCTATTGCTGCTATTGCTGTTGCTGCTGCTGCTGCTGCTACTACAGCTATTGTTGCAGCTGCTGTTGCTGCTGCTGTTGCTGCTGCTACTACTGTAGCTGTTCCTACAGCTACTGTTGCAGCTGCTGTTGCTGCTGCTGTTTCTATAGCTGTTGTTGCTGCTGTTGTTGCTACTGTTACTGCTGCTGCTGCTGCTGCTGCTGTTGCTGCTGCTGCTGCTCCTGCTGCTGTTACTACAGCTGCTGTTGTAGCTGCTACTTCTGCTGCTATTGCTGCGGCTGCTATGGCAGAAACAACTGCTGTTGTTGCTACTACTGCTGCTACTACTACTACTGCTGTTGCAGCTACTGCTGCTGCTACTGTTGCTATTGCTGCTGCTGCTACTGCTGCGGCTGCTATGGCAGCAGCAACTGCTGCTGGTGCTGTTGCAACTGCTGCTGTTGTTGTTGCTGCTGCTGCTGCGTGTTGCTGCGACTGCTGTGGCTACTGCAGTAGCTATGGCAGCTGCTGCTGGGGTGGGGGATTTTTTTGCTAGTCTTTATTTTTTTCCTTTTTTCCCTTTTCGTCTAGCACATCGAGCCTTGCTGCTCGCTGTGGGTAGCGGGCTGCGAGCAGCGAGCTCTCTGCTTGCTGCCAGCAGCTCGCTGCTCGCAGCGAGCAGCGGGCTTGCTGCTTGCAACCCGCTGCTCGCGGCAAGTTGTGGGCTGCGAGCAGCAGCAGCTGCTGCTGGCTGCTGCCAGCTGCTACTCGCTGCTGCTGCTGCTGCAGCCGGCTGCTGTTGCTGCTTCTTCCTACTGCAAGTGCTGCAGCTCGCTGCTACTGCTGCTCACTGCTGCTGCTATTGCTTGCTGCCGTTGTTGCTACTGCTGTGAGCTGCTGTTGCTGGCCACAGCTGCTATTGGCTGCTACGGGCTGCTGCTGCTGCGAGCTCTTGCTACTGCCGGCTGCTTCTATTGCGAGCTGCTGCTGATGCCGGCTTGTTGCTGCTGCATGCAGCTGCTACTGGCTGCTGCTACAGGCTGCTGCTGCTGCTCACTGACGTTGCATGCCGTTGTTGCTGCTGCAGGCTGCTACTACTGCTCGCTGGTGCCAGTCACTCTACCTGGGTGACGTTGCCACATGCATCGTCGCCCGCAGGTATCGGACGCAGCCTGCCGCTCACCTCCTCGCATCACGCGTGGGGGACAGTGCTGCTGGAAAAAATCCGACAGCATTTCCACTGGCCCAGTGGCTGTGGGAAAAAATCCGACGCCGCCGCAGGCGGGTCAACGCTGTCGGAAAAAATCCGGCAGTATTTCCCCTGCACTGGTGCGTATGGGGGTTCGTTGGCGTTGTCTGGCACCTGTACGCCAGTCTTCTGCTGCTGCTGCTACGCTCTGGATCTGATACCAAAATGGAAAACTAGGCAGCAGGTTGGGGCAGCAGCGTTGTTGATGCAGCGTGCGGGCTTCCACTCTTGTTGCTTAAGTTTGCTGCCCCCTGCTGCTCTAGAGACTAAGTCTGGAAGCTCTGGGTTTGTTACTCAGAAACGCGCACGCCAGTGTTAGCGCCTGAAAGCAGCTGAAAACTGAAAGTGACTGATTGGGAATGAAGAATGAGCAACAATGGGAGATCCCTCCAAGTTCTAGCTCTCCCCCACTAGTGTAGAACTTGTTACTCAGCTAACCAGCCAATCAGAAAATGGGTACACTTGCCTCATACCCACTGTCTTCGCAACAAAAGAACGTCGTACCCACTTTTCGCAGAAAAAGCATGGGAGGGCCACTTTTGCAGAAACATGCGTATAACGTCCACAATATGTACATAATACTTCCGATGGCCACTGTTAAAAACAAATACTTCGGACATCCACCGTGCCAAAAATCGTATGGAGGACGAACTTATTCTCCGCATACCCACTTTGACACTCCACCGAAATACGCTCGACGACATGCTAAGAAAACCTTAGTCACTGACGACATTACAAATTAGGTCCCGTATGCTAATACGTTTCCTTTTTCAAAAAAACATATATCAAGAGTTAAAAACGACTTACATGCTCATTTTGCATATCTCTTACCATGTTTTTGCAATAAATGTATTGGTCTAATATTCTTAAGTATGTAAACTGTAAAATACGGCCGACGTCGGATGACCAAGTTGAAGGAGCGGAAGAGTTTGGCATGATTTATTTTCGTTGTGCTATTTGTTCAAATTTCTCTCTGTATGAAAAAGTAGCGAAGTAAAAGTTGTAGTAGGAAGAAATAGCAAGAATAGACACGCTCTTTTCTCCTTCTACTGCTTCATCCTTGTCTTACGTCCGATTGAAGGATCGAACGCCCACAAACCGGAGACACTATGAAGTTGCTCTTCTTCGGTTGTGTGTGATCGACAACGATTTGGAAGAAAAAAAAGAGGTCTCGCTTCCAGCTTACCGGCGTGCGATGCCTCGTGCGATAGGCCACGCGAGTTTTTTTTTATGCGCACAACTGTCCCACGGTGTGCGCAATGGAAGTGCGCACAATGCCAACGAGGACCGACGGGCTGGCTGGCGGCAGCGAGTCAGCCCCGCTCGACTCCCTGTTTGGCTAGTCCTCGTCGGCAAATGCCAACGACGACTATCGGGCTGTCAACCGGACGAGGTCCGATCGACAGCTCGCCATTTTTTTGGCGCTCTTCTCAAGTCGACGACATCGACATGAGACATATACCCAAAACCAATTGACGTCAATGTCGACTCGGCATCCATTTTTGCGCTGAAAAAATAGACGTCGAGTCGACGTCGAAAAACATTTTTTGTGTGTGGGAGAGATTCTACAAAAACAATTACGTCGCTCAATTGTTTTTCACATTGTAGCAAACTGAAGTGAACGGTTTAAAGTGAACAGAACTGTTTCGCTCGTTAACGTAACGAACGAGCGAAACAGTCCTCGAACCGGTCTTAAGACCCAGCGCCAAAAGGCCCATTCGAGGGGCATTTTGCTCGTTCGCGTTGGGAACGAGCACATAACGTGACCGTGGACATCCACGGTTGCGTGATTGTGATGTACACGAAAGACCAGCGGCCCATGTCCGGCGACGGAAAAAAAAAGATTGTTGAGTGGATATAAATGACACCCCCACTATTTCACGTACCAAAAACGCGACTACTTGTCGGTCGAAATAGAAATGTTAGAAATTTGGTCACGTAAAACAACAATGAACACAGGACAAAATAAAATATGACATGAAACCAATGAAACTTAGAAAATCATACTTCGGATACCCACAGTCGTTGAACTAATTCACCCTAAACCGGTGTAGCATGCATGTTTTCGCAATAGTGGGTGCGCCATGCATGATCTCCGGCGGTTAGAAAAAAAGTGGGTATTGCACTTTTTTTTTGTAAAGTGAGTACCGTGTCTTAAATGTGCGAGAACTGGCCAGCAGAAAATTCGGAGGCCCAAACAGTGGGTATAGCGGAATTAGGCCGATCAGAAAATAGCCATAGACCTATTTTCTGGCAGGCAGGGTTTTCTCGGTGAGCCCTGCCAGACGCCCGACAGCCCAAACCCCGGGCGTCGTCTGTTTTGCCTGAAAACTAGACCATACCATAATGCCGACGTTGCGAACGCATTCGTGCGGTCAGAATCAGCTAGAAAACCAGCAGCAAAGAGTTATGGCTGCCCGAACCCAGGCAGTGCCTAAGACAGTCCATGATACCAAACAGTGCCACGCAGCAAGAGACATGGACCCTAGGCAGAGCATGATTCTGCATACGCAATGGCACAGTCAGAAACAGCGATGGGTGCATGCAGAAAGCATATACGGTGACAGTGACCGCCGGCGGCTCGACCGCCGAGGAGGCCTGCCGATGGAGCTGAGCACGTCGCGGGAGGGAGGAGGCTCCAGCGAACTGCGAGTAGGCCTCAGCGTGCGTCGGCTCCACCGGACGACACTGCAGCAGCGTCAAGTCTCGCCGTCAGTCATGTGCATGCCGATGTACACAAGCCGGGAGGACACAACAGAGCACAATGAGAGATGCGCTCAAGGGAATCAACAACCATCTGCTCCAATAACTCAATGTCGCGATGGATGCTCTTCGCAACGAAAGCGCACGAGAGGTGGTGCTCGTCGAGAGGAATTCCCAACTCTCGAGCGAACCCAAAATTCGTCCGGCTCCACCCGAATCGTCGATCTTTCTAATGACCGACTGTTCGGATGTGGCTGACGAGTTTGGAGGTGTATTTCACTGCTGCAAGGATCAACGGTGATCAAAAGAAAATTGACCTTGCGGCCGCGCTTTTGCATGGCACGACACTAAATTGGTGGTCTGATCTAAATACCATGCAATGGCAGCAGGAGAACAGCGAAGCATCATCAACAGCCAACGGCGCCTGTCTCATATCGTCGACCGCAGGCGTTCTATCCCTGGAGCAGATCAACCCACATTGGCAAGATGTGTTGACTCCACCAACCGACTGGAACGAATTCTCATGTGCGATGCTTGCATTATTCAGACGGCCGAACGAAAAGTCTGACACACGGTACAAGCTCCAGCGTCTACGTCAGCAGTCCAGCATGGCAGAGTACACGTGGAGATTCCACAAGATCATCACTGGAGCAGACATCGCCCCCGACGAACTCTGCTTTCACTACAACAACGACCTCAAGCGAGACATCCGGCATGAAATTGCCATTTTTGGCATCTAAAATGACTTAAAGTGGATGATCACATCAGCAGAAAGGATCGACAGCGCTGACTTCAACGCTCAGATCCAGGAATCCTGCGGCTGATGACCTCCCAACCATAATTATCGTGGAAATGGAAAAAACCAGTCGGCGGACTCCTCGACTCCGACGTAAGTGGATACCATCGAACAGAAAGATACTCGCACCTGTTACAACTGCGAAAACGTCGGGCACATCGCTCGCAACTGTCAAAGCAAGCAGCAGGCCAAAATGGGGGGAAGTTGTAGAAAAATGAGTCGGGAAACGTCAAAGGGTAGGAGTGAAAGGTGCAACTCTTGTCCCCACGAAGTAATCTGCACCAAATGATTGCCCATATGAATGGCCTACGTTGTCGTAGAGGGTTTTTGAGACTGCAAAGTTTGACAAGGGATACGAGGACGACCAACCAGCGATACTGTTAGAAGTTCAACCTCGATGATGCAAGAGTCGTAGAATGGTACCGACATTATTAGATGGAGCACCTTCACACAGCTTCGTAAGCAACGACATGGTTCAAGAGCTTTGGTGTAAAGACCAAACCAGGGGTGTTTGAAGGAAAAACCGTTGACGGAAGATTACAAATACAGAGACTTCACGAACCACAATGACTACAAGTGGGAGATCTACAGGATGTAATGGTCTGGAGGTCCTGTCCAATGAGTGATCACAAATCATCCTCGGACAAGATTTCCTATACTGGCACAATCCGCAGGTCGACTAGAACAGTGGCGACGTCTACGTGGAAGTCGACGATGCCAACTGACAACTTTTGCGCATGGGATGGAAGCCGACAGCAGAATCAGTAGAGTTGGAAGCAACACAGGAATTTGTGGCAGCCGAGAAGTGACAACCTGTGTAGCCGATACCACTCAAAGTGGCCAAGCACTGAATACGACGTGGAGCTCGTGCGTGGCTCATACATCTTGAGCTAATGGGAAAAGTGGAAGTGGCAGTAGCTGACTCATCATCGGCCTCATCAGCCTCATCGGCATCCACAAAGTTCGCGATGGTACCCAAAGAGCTCGCACCACTCATCCAGGAGTTTGCAAATGTCTTCCCTGAAGAATTCTCAAAAGCCCTACCTCTTCAACGAGACATCGACCATCACATGAAACTGAAGCCAGGCAGCAAACCAATAGTTCAAGTGGCCTATCGGATGAGCGATCACGAGCTGACCAAGCTGAAAAAGCAACTCGACGAGATACTCGGTCAAGGATTCATCCACCCATCCACGTCACCATACGTCGCAACAGTATTATTCGTAAAAAAGAAAACTAGCAAAATGCGGATGTGCGTGGACTATCGGAATTTGAATGATGCTACCATCAAGAACCACTATCCTCTTCCCCAAGCTGACGAGCTTATCAACCAACTCCGAGGGGCTCAAATTTTTGGCAAAATCGACTTGCGCAGCGGTTATCACCAGATACGCGTGGCAGACGCCGACATCAAGAAGACGGCATTCCAAACCCGCTACGGGCATCTCGAGTTCACGGTAATGCCATTCGGACTTACAAATGCCCCAGCAACGTTCATGGCGGTAATGAACAATTTTTTCTCCCATGGGCGTAAATACACCGGTGTCCATCGTTTCGGTCGATAGATCCGCGGTGTCCATAGTCGAAAACGAACCAACGGCGGTGTCCTTAGTCGAAGACGCTCTGTCATCGGTGTCCATAGCAAAAAACGTAATGGCAACAGTGCCCATGTTTTTCATGGTGCGAGTGGAAAATAAACAACATGACAAGTGAATCCACTATTCGCTCGAAGTATTCATTCATCATGGACTTGCATGTCGTAAACAAACCTTGCATGTTGAAATGCAGTCTTGACAACCTGTGGTTCATTTTGTCGTTTACCGTTTTGCGGCGTGGAGTTTATTGAAGCTGGAGCAATGCATGTAGACCGATCTCAGCGCGCTATATCCGACATTTTTGCATCGTACGGAAGAGGACATTGCTATTGCCAATGAATGCCTGCCGAATGGACGCGGCCAGTGGCAATGAGATACTGTCCACGGTGGAATTTTCCGACGTTGTGCGCACCATGAACGGATGCCGGCGGAATGTTCCGACGTCCACGCAGGGTCACGTGAAAAGGTTCAATTACTGAATCATTTTTTGTACCGGTTTACACCGCAAACAGGTACTATCGTGTGGATTTAAGGTGCTTCTGCGTCAGATTTCTGCGATACGTTTACACCTACAATAGAACTTTGACTAACACATTGGATCAACATGGACAACGACGTCCGTCCAAATGGTCCGGCACATCATGCATGGGGTACTCCCTAGCGGACCCTGTGGCGGCTCATCGGGAATGGGTCGTATTGAAGGAGCAGTGGGACCGGTATATAGCACGCAACCGAGAGTTGGGATATGTAGAACCATCATGGGCCCTACCTGCTGTGACTCCGGAACACATGGCTTGGAACTTGGGAGTGCCCATGCCGAGTTGTAGGCTGCAAGTTTGTCCCGAGCCATAAGAGTCGTGGACATGGACCGGGCCACCGAGTCGGTAGTGGACATTCGAGTATAATTTCAAAGACAAGTATGGGCATTTGAGTATTATTTCATTGACAATTGTGGACATTCGATTATTATTTTAGTGACAAGTATGGATATGCGAGTATTATTGCAGTGACAAGTATGGGCATTTGAGTATTATGTCATTGACAATTATGGGCATTCGAGCATTATTTCAGTAACAAGTATGGGCATTCTAGTTTCATTTTTGTCACTTGTATGGGTATGCAAGTGTGAATTCAGTTACAAGTATGGGCGCTGAAGTATTAATGATGTGACAAGTATGGGCATTTCAGTATGATTTCAGTGACAAGCATGGGGATCCGAGTGTAATTCTAGGGATAAGTATGGGTATTCGAGTATTAATTCACAAACAAGTAAGGGCAATCGTGTATGAATTCAAGGCCAACAAAGTATTGTTTTAATTTGTAAAGGTACGCGCTTTCTCTTTGTTTCAATATATGACCGTAAGAGTGAGTTTGAAGTGTTGTATTCACGTAGCCTTCATCTTCATGGGTACATTTGGTATATATTGCATGGGTACTGGAAGTCATTAAATCAATGGACATTATTGCAATGTTAACGAATAACTACATGTGTTCAGACGAAGAGGAAGAAGAACTACTACCCAAACCACTCTGGATCCAACCACTTTGGATCCAGGAAACTGCACAACCAGAGCCACTGACACACCTCACAGGCACATCCCTGCCATCCCTGACAGGATATTGCATCAAAGAAAATGTCCTCATCGGCATCATGCGAGTCGGTTTCTTTGTCGGACGGAGTAGTTGTATACCCATCGTTTCGCCAGATAAAGCTTCGGTGCCCATAGTCGAAAACGAACCGACAATGGTGCCCATAGTCAGAAACGAAGTGACGGCGGTGCCCATAGTCGAAAACGACATGACATCGGTGCCCATGTTTTTCGTCGCGCGAGCGAAAATGGGCACGGTTGACATTTATTTCATGTATATATCATATTTTACATGTTTTTTGACTTCGTGCTTCGCCGGTCGTTGCGAGCTCGCAGGAGGCGTTTCGCGCTGAAACCTCCCTGCGAGGTCGCGATGACCCTGTCAAACCCCCCATATAAACTAGGAGGTTTGTAGTAGGTTTGGGGGGGTTTGCAGGATGCGGCGCACGCTTGGCATCTGCCGGGACCGCCGCCGCGCCACTCTTTCGAATGCGCGATATCGAATGCGCCCGGTGGTCCCAGCGGCGCACTTGAGGCGAATGCCCCCAGTGGCGATGCAGCGTGGGTCGTCCGCGCGTGGGTAACGATCCCCCCAGGATCGCGGGCAGCTACGCGGGCAGCCAACTCCCCGGGCAGCCCCCTCTAGCCGCACCTGGTCTTGTTTCCAGTCCATCGGTCGCGAAAACCCCCAAGGACAGAAACCATTTCTTTTCTAAGTACGGCGTTGAAAACCGACAACTAAGGCAGCGCTCCAAAACAATGCAACACCAGAACCCGACCAAACACAAATATTGGGTTTTTTTCTCACACGTTTGAAGAATTAAAAAAATAAACAATCAGTTAGATGTTACTTCTTCGTTGGAAGAAATTATACTACATCATTGTGCATATGCGAGCAGCCATGACGAGCAAAAAGTCAAGATAAACACATGAAATAGGATACCATACAGCACCATTACATGACAGAAGACAAAATGCCTAAGGTGTGAAAGACATTTTAAAGAACCTATATGCCTAAGAACAGAATCGCACTCTCCCTTCTTCACAAGTCAAACAATCCAACATTATTTTTGTCTTAAATGTACTTCATAAAGGCTTATACATAAACGCATAAACATGGCAGTGATAATTTTCTGTCTACGTTTCGTTACATTTGCATCTCGTTAGAGATATGAGTATTTTCATACACTTTCTGAAATTTAAAATTATGTTAACATGGGAAAATGGATACATGAAAAATGGTACATATTTTGTTACCTATGTCAGTGTATATATTTTTATCTATGTTTACATTTGTGTTTTTCTGTATTTTCATGTCTTTGTGCATCTACGACTATTGCTATGTCCATGTTTATGTCTATATTTATATCTCTATCCATACCTACATCTTTTCATAAATTTACATGTAAATCTATGTCTATAGCTATATTCATATCAAAGTATATACTTAAATCTATAATTATATGTATATATATCTAAATACGTAGCAACATCTATATCTAAAGTTATAACCTATAAATATATATATCCATCATTGTGAGATGTATATTCCATAAAATATATGGTGCATACATCTATAACTATACATATGTACATGTACTTTTACATGTATGTGTATGTCTATATCTATGACTATATCTATATTTTTATTTCTCTATATCTTCCAATCTATATGTATGTATATGTCTACATCTATATCTATATGTATATCTCTATCTATAAATATCCATATCTATATCTATATCTATATCAATATCTATATCTATATCTATATCTATATCTATATCTATATCTATATCTATATCTATATCTATATCTATATCTATATCTATATCTATATCTATATATATAT
>SZWC01007539.1:5415-33835 GCA_023375785.1 Penium margaritaceum
GGGGGGGGGGGGGGGGGGGGGGGGGGGGGGGGGCACATCCCTACTAGGAAAGTTCTCATCGTGGTCTTGATAGTGCTTGAGTCTACAGTTGTGGAACACCGGATGAACTTGCATAGTGTCAACAATTTTGAGTTGCACAACCACGGGAGTTTCCATGCGCTTGATCTCAAACGGTCCCAACCATTGGGGTTTGAGTTTTGAACAGTCGGTTCTGTGGAGTTTGATGGTTGTCGAACTAGGGAGAACCTTGTCGCTAGTGGTGAACACGGCGTTGCTGCGATGTCAGTCGGCTGCTCGCTTCATCGTCGCTTGTACCTTTGTGAGCGTATGCTGTGTTTCTTTCCAGATTATGGAAACATCGTGGCATTGGATGTCGACTTTCGGGATGCTATTTTGGCTATGAAGTCCATCTGGTGTAGAGAGAAAATTGCCACACACCACTTCAAACGGCATTTAGCCGTTGCGGTGGATATCACCGAGTTATATGCGATTTCTACGGTCGGGAGTTTGGCTATCCAATCCGTCTCGTGTGGCTTGCGTAATGTTTGGAGAAGTTGTTTGAGCGTCTGATTGGTCCGCTCGGTTTGGCCATCGGTTTGAGGGTAGAACATTGCTGGAAGCTGGAGCCAACTGCTGTAGCAAGTATTCAGTTTGTGCCAAGAAGGGCTGGTAAATTGATGGTCTTTGTCGCTTGTGATGGTTCTCGGCACGCCGTGTAGCAGTACGATGTTTTTGAAAAACATTCGTGCTATCCCTTTGGCGGTGACGGTTGTCGTCACCGCCAAAGGGATACAGTGGGAAATTTTGGGAAAACCTGTCGACAACCACGGGGATTGCATCATATCCCAAGGGTGTGACTGATAATCCAATGAAGAATTCCATGGAGATGTCGGTCCACGGTTTTGTCGGAATGGGGAGTGGCTGGAGGAGTCCGGGTGGCCGCGTGCAACGGGCCTTTTTTTGCTGACACATGTCGTATGATTTGCAGAAGTTGACCACATTGGTTTGCATATTGTCCGACCAGTACTAATTCACCATCTTCTTCAAAATCTTGTCCTCTCCAGATTTTCCATCTGGATTGGTATCGTGGCACTCCTTGAGCAGCATGCGGTGAAGTTTTTCGTTTGAAGGCATGACCAACTGGCGAGTGAATCATCATCGCCAATAATGTGCGTCATGCCAGAACTTGGATTTGTCGTATACACCATGCTAGTCGTAGGCACGTGTGAATAACGTCTCGAGATACGGATATCACTAAAGCTGAAGTGTCGCTGTCTCAGCCATTAAGTCTAGTCGGCGGCGGAGTGCATCTGTTGGGTTGGTTTTGCCCGGCCGATACTTGATACCGTAGTCGATCCCGGATTCGAGAAACCCCATCCATCGGGTTTGATGTCGACTGAGGCATGGCTATGTCTTCAACTATATCAGTGCGTGATGGTCCGTGCATAAAACGCATTGGCGGCATTTAAGATAGCACCGCCACATCTAAAATTCATGTTTGATCGCCATCATCTCTTCTTCGCGTACGGCGTGGTTGATTTCCAGTCTGTACCACTTTCACGACATATACACAACCGGTCGCTTTCCGCTAACATGATCTTGAAGAGAACCGTGCCAATGGCTCAGTCACATGCGTCTATAGCCATGATGTAGTCCATCGTTGGATCGGCCAATCCATAGGGCTGGCACCCAGGTCAGAGCATTCTGCAAAGCAATAGATACTTCTTGTTTGATGTCTCCCCACCGCCACTCGTTTTCTTTTTGGGTGAGGTCGGAGAGAGGCGCTGACACTCGGGCATGGTCCCGTACAAAACGCCGATGGTTGATACAGAAGCCAAGAAAAACTTGAACGTCTCGGACGTTGGTTCGCGTTGGCCAATTGGTCAATTGCTGCCACTTTTTTTGGATCCATGTTGATTCGTCCGCCGTTGATGACATGACCCATAAAACTCGATCGAACGGTGACCAAAGTCGCAATTCGAGAGTTTTCCAAAGAACGTTTCGCTTTCTAAAACTTCAAGAACTTTTTTAAGATAACCCTCGTACACCTTTGGGGTGCGCTTGTGCACCAGAATATTGTCGTGGTATACCACGACAAATTTGTCAAGGTACGGGCAAAAATAATATTAATTGCCACCACGAACGTTGCCAGGGCATTTGTGAGTCCCAATGGCATAATTGTGAACTCGAAATGCCCGTAACGTGTTCAGAATGCCGCCTTTAAGATAGCGGAACTTGCTACATGGATCTGGTGATAACCGCTGCGTAGGTCGATTTTAGTAAAAAGTTAGGCTCATCAGAGTTGATCGAAAAATTAGTCGGCTCGGGGAAGAGGATAGCGGTTCTTGATAGTAGCGTCGTTCAATTCCCGGCAGTCCAGGCACATCTGCATCTTGCCAGTTTTCTTTTTCACAAATAGTACTAGTGCGGTGTATGGTGACATGGATGGACGGATGAACCCTTGACTGAGTACCTCGTTGAGCTGCTCTTTTAGTTCGGTCAGCTCGTGGTCACTCATCCGATTGGCCCTTCGCACGGTAGGTCGGCTACCTAGTTTTAGCCCTATGCGATGGTTGATGTCGGGTTGAGGTGGCAAGGTTTTTGGGAGTTTGTCGGGGAAGAAATCCGCAAACTTTCGAATGAGTGGTGCGAACTCCTCAGGAACCATTACGAACTTCGTTGATGCCAATGAGGTTGATGAGGCCGATGAGTCATCTGCTAACACTTCTGCTTCCTCTATTGGCTCGAGATGTACGAGCAACGTATGAGCTCCTCGTTGCATACAGTGCTTGGCCACGTTGAGCGGTATCGGCTGCACAGGTTGTCGCTTCTTGGTCATTGCGGTCTCCTTTGCTTCTTCTACCTATACAGCTTCCATTTTCCTCTTCCGCCCCACGCGCGGAAGTTGTTGCTTGGCGCCGATGATTTGCACATAGACATCGCCATTATTTCAGTCGATCTGTGGGTTGTACTGGTACATGAAATCACGTCAAAGGATGATTTTGTGATCAAACATTGGACATGACCTCCAGACCGTTTTGTCCCGCAAGTCTCCCACCTGTAGTCGTAGTGGTTCTCGAAGTCTCCGTATCTGCAATCTTCCATCCACGATTTTTATTTCAAACACTCTTGGTTTGGTCTGCAAATGTAGTTTTTGAACCATGTCATTGCTTACAAAACTGTGAGAGGCCCCTCCATCCAGTAGTGCCGGTACCATTCTGCAACTCTTGCAACCTCGGGATTGCACCTTAAGCATTATCACCAGTTGTTCATCCTTAAAGCTGCATACGAATCCTTGGATTCGTGAATCCATTTCACGAATACCGAATCTGGATCCTGATTCACGAATCCGAATCCACGGTCGGGTCTTGTTTGGGGATTCGAAAATCCACGAACAAGTATTGGGTGAAGGTGGGGGGGCTGGGGAGGAGGGGAGAAAAAATACGAATGAGTCAGTTCATATTCAACAGATGACAAAAAAATCCTTCGTCTCGATTTCTGAAGATTCGGGAAGTCCAAACTACCGCCGCCAACTGGCAGTGGCACTGTCGAGCATGATATGTGTATGTGCGAAGTCCGTGACCTAGCACATGCACAAAACGTGCGAGTCCACTTTGCACTCTTGCCGCGTGAGTGTGTGGTGACTCGCACTCAATGACCAGGTCCTCGCATGCTCGTGCAGGAGTTGCGAGCATGTAAATACCTGGAACTACAAAAGGTAGGAGTAAAAGACGCAAATCTAGGCAAATACTGATTCCCCCCCTTTTGACCTACTCCTTGCTTCGGCAGTTCTGAGCAATATGCCCAAATTTTCTACAGTTGTTGCTAGTACGTGTGTCTCTTTGCCCGACGGCGTCCACTTCCACAGGAGTCGAGGAATCCCTTGACTAGATTTTTCTGTTTCCATGATAATTGTGTTTGTGAGGTTGCCAGCCGTAGGATTCTTAGGTTCAAGCACTATAGTCAGCGCTGTCGATCCTTTTGTGACTGCGATCATTCGTGGTTAGTCGTTATGGACGCCAAAGATGGTGATCAATCGCCAGATGTCTTGTTTGAGGCTGTTTTTACAGTGAAAGCAGAGTTGTTCAGGGCGATGTTTGCACAAGTGATGATCTCACAGAATCTTCGCGTGTACTCTACCACGCTAGACTGTTAATGGAGACGCTCGACTTTATACCGAGTGTCAGACTTCTCATTCAGGCGTCCAGAACGTGCAAGCATTGCGCATGAGAATTTTCTCCAGTCGGTTGGTGGCGTCAGTGCGTCTTGCCATTGCGTCTTGATCCGCTCCAAGGGTAGAATGCCTGCGGTTGACAATACGAGACGGGCGTCGTTGGCTGTCGATGAGGTCCCGCCGGTCTCCTACTGTCGTTGGATGGTCTCTAGGTCGGACCACCTACTTAATGCCATACCACGCAGAAGCGCAGCCCCGAGGTCAAATTTCTTCCGATCATCATTGCGAGGTCAGTTTTCTTTCGACCCCAACATCGGTGGAGTACACCTCTAAGATCATCAGCCACATCCGAACTGCTGTTCCTTTGGAATATGCAGGATCAACCGATTCAGGTGGGGCCAGACAAATCTTGGGTTCACTTGAGAGTTGGGTGTTACTCTTGATGAGCACCACCTCTTCTGCACTCACGTTGTGAAGATCCTCGATCGCGATATCAAGTTGTTGGAGCAGATGGCTATTGATTCCCTCGAGCGCAAAGATACGATTTGTTAGTTCCTCGTTGATCCACGCCTGTCGTCCGATAGCACCTGTCGTTCCTAGTGCGGACGTTGAGGCCATCGGATCCGTGGCCATTGGAGCCATCGGGACTGACCCAGCTGCCGCATAGCCTGCTACGCTAGCATTCCCTGTTGCTTCAGGGTTTGCGTGCATGGTCACGTTTTGCTCCTCCATCGCCAAAAATGTCGCCGAGAACCTGCTATTGGTCCTCGTGTGATTGCTTGTTTCACGTCGTGGTTGCAAAGTCTTGTCGTGCGAGATACGTTGTCGACCTGTGCAAGGTAGTACTCCGAATGAGTAAAGTAGTCAGATGCCCCTCCAATATCGCTGCGCTCTGAAACCAAGTGTTATGCCAAACAGATCGTACATGGTGAACAGGTATGATTTGCAAGGCATAACACTGTTTGATAATTTGGGACACTTGAGCAATTTGTAATTAGCAATAAGTGTACTACGATGACAAGTGTCAAAATGACCAAAAACATATATACAAGTGTCGAGTTGTAAATGAGGCGTAGTCGGGGTCGTTGGGTCGATCGTCAAGCGGCATGTACGGAGTCGCGTGGTGAGTGGTTGGATTGAGAAGCCCAGGAATCAGGGGGCTTTGAAGATTGATGGCCAAGATGCGAGATGCATCTTTGTAAATCTCGATGAACCTCGATGCGTCGAGAAGTCGACCAAAACTTTGTGATAATTCTGTCGGTGTTTCTTGAAAGTGGTCGAATTTGTTAGAATGTGCAAGAAGGATCGCCGGAGGGCGCGGGCAGTTGGCTCAATTGTCCTCAACTGTTGGAGAAAAAATCAGGGTCTCGACGCGTGGTGGGTTGTTTTTGTAATGACAGAAATACCCACTCAGAGAGTTTAGGGACCCGTGTACGCCTGGTACGAACCAGATGACGTACATAACAATAGATGATATGAAAATAAAAAAAAATGGGTAATTTGTACTAATAAATATGTGTGCTTCAGTGTCAATTAAGTCAATCACATATATGCAATGATGAGAATCAGAATGAGGCATATGTTGGGTCCGCGGTGCTCGAGCTGAGCGATGCATGCGAGGTTACGCCATGGGTGGTTGCTTCAAGAAGCTCCATCGAGAAGTCAGGGGGGGGGGGGCTTAAAAAGATCAAGGCATGGTTTTATACAATTCCAGCGTCGTCATGAAGTCAAGAAAACAAGATAAAAATATCGATATGGTTTGCGACACTTCTGTCGACCATTCCGGAAAGGGGTCAAAATTGTCAGACCTTCTATAGTAAAACACCGAGGTCGGGACAGGTGGCCAAAATGTCCTCATCCGATTGGCCTAAAAATCCTGAGTTCGTCCCACGGTGGGCCACAAATGTAATTACATGTTTTCCCACTCATGGAATGTAGGGACTTGTGTACGTCGTGGACGTAAGACTCCCCCTCCCCCTTTTAGTTGCAACGTTGCAATTTTAATAGACGTAGGCCGGTGACGACAATAGTAGCTGTCGATCAAATGATCAACATCTTGGAGGTTGACATAAGGCTCCTAACTGTTGTGTGCGGCATCGTAGTTGTGCAAATGGACAGATAATCTGCACGGCATCAATGCCCAATGATATCTTCAATCAATTACTACGTACCCGTCCACTCGAACAAGAGGTGGGACTACAAGATCACTGTCCAGGAAGTTTGTGCTGGGGTTACGATAGTGCTCGAGTTTGCTGATGTGGAAGACATGGTGGATGGCCATGGTGTCAAGCAGGCAAAGTTGTGCGACAACAAGGGTTTGTATCTATTCGATCTCAAATTGTCTGAACCGGCGGTGTTTGAGCTTCGTAAGGTCCTGTGTTCGGAGTTTGATGTTTTCCAAGCCGAGGAGGACGCAACCGCCATGTCATCCCTCTAATTTCAATCGGACACTCGCTTCATAGCTGCTTGTGTCTTCGCAAGGATTTGTCGTATTTCCTTCCAGACGTTGGAGAAATCCCTATGGTGGATATCGATCACGGAAGTGTTGCTCTGACTCTATTATCCTGCCGGTACGGTGGGAAGTTTGCCGCAGACCACTTCGAATGGCATATTACCATGTTGTAGTGGAGTGGCGATGTTATATGTGAGTTTGTCATCCTGTAATTTGGTTGCCCAATTGGTGCCGTGCAGCTGGCATAACGTGCGGAGAAGATGTTGGAGCATCTGATTAGTCCTCTCCGTTTTCCCATCGCATTGAGGGTGGAACACCATTAATAGTTGGATACGACTCTTGTAATGCGTCATCAATCCACACCAAAACCGGCTAGTGAAGCGGCCATCTCTGTTGCTAGTGATGGTATATGGCATGCCATGTAGCTGTACGATCTGGCTTAGAAACAACCGCTCTGTTCCTATTACGGTGACGGTGGTTGTCGTCGAGGTGAAGTGTGATGTTTTAGATAATCTATCCACGGCCACGAGGATGGCATCATGTCTGTTGGGAGTAGTGGAAAACCCTTTTGCAAAGTTCATGCTGATGTCAAACTATGGCTCCATCGGAACAGGGAGTGGTTGGACTAGACCAGTTGACTTCGTGCGACAATATTTTTGTCTTCGAAAGGTGTCACATGATTTGTAGACAGCTGACACGTTGGTCTGCATCTTGTCTCACCGACAGTACTTTGCCAGATTCCCGGGTGTCTTATCCTTGCCGAAGTGTCCACCTGGACCAGTGTCATGGCATTCCTCAGATAATATTTGTCGTATTCCTTTGTTTGGCGGAATGAAGACCTGGCCAGTGAATTGCCGTAGCTAGTAGGGATCGTCGAACCAAAACTTGCATTTTTCATTCCTGCTGAACTCCTCCTAATCCTTTGTAAATAGCCTCACAAGGTACGGGTCTTGTTCGACAAATGATGTTGATACCAACCATTAGATCTGGTCACTAACTCAGAGCATCCGCCGGATTAGTTCTTCTAGGTCGGTATTCGATGTCATAGTCGAAGTTGGACTCGTGGAACTCCATCCATCGAGTTTGTGAACGGCTAAGTCTTGGGATATTTCAAGGCACGATGGTCGGTGCAGAGAATGCATTGTCCGTATTCCAAGTAACACCATCATGTCTTGAACGTGTGCGTGACTGGGAACATTCTTGTCTTGTGTACCAAGAGTTATGGCCTGCGCAACTTTCTCAAAATGTGCACAACCGGTTCTTCTCCACCGCTTTTGTGTTGTAGGAGAATGGATCTGATGGCTCAATCAGACATGTTGGTGGCCATGATCTGATCCACCGGAGGATCGGCCAACTATAAGGCTAGTGCCGAGGTCAGAGTGTTTCTCAAAGAGCTAAATTCTTCTTGTTTGCTATCCTCCCAATTCCACCCAGTGGCTTCATGAGCGAGATTGGAGAGAGGCACTAAAGCTCGAGCCTAGTCCTTAACAAATCGAAAGAAGTAGTTGCAAAAGCCCAAGAATAGTTGGACTTCCTGAAAATTGGTAGGTGTTGGTGAATCAGCAACTGCCTCCACCTTCTTCGGGTCAATGATGATCCATTCGCCGCCAACAGTGTGGTCCCAAAACTCGATTGAATGATGACCAAAGTCATATTCAAGGATTATTTAAAAAAAACCATCTTTTTATAATCTCAATAACTTTTCAGAGATGTCCATCGTGCTCCTCCGAGGTGCGGCTGTAGACATGAACTTCTTCGAGGTACTCGACGACAAAATCATCAAGGCACGGAAATAATATGTTTTTTCATTACTGCTATAAATGTTGAGGGATGTTTTTGAGTCCAAATGACATGACCGTGAACTGGAAGTGCCCATACCTAGTGTGGAACACTATGTTCTTGATGTCCTTAACAGATACGTGGATCTGATGATAGATGTTGTTTAGGTCCATATTGCTAAAAATGCAGGCTTCACGAAGTTGTTTGAAAAGTTTATCTGCTTGTGGAAGAGGGTAATGGTTCTTGACGGTGATGTTATTCAACGCTCGGTAGTTTTTGCACATCCACATCTCTTTGGTTTTCCTTTGTAGTAAAATTGTAGGTGCCACGTATTGTGACATGGAAGGTCTGATAAACCACCGGCCGATCATCTCCTCAAACTTTCTTGAGTTCGATCAGCTCGTGATTGCTCATGCGATGGGTCTCCTTCACTGTCAATCTCCTGCCTTGCTTCATGTCTATCTGATGGTTGATTTTTTTTACGCGGAGGTAACTCTCGGGGTAGTTTGTCGATAAAAATTCCTTCAAACTCCCCGATGAGTGCTACGAAATCCTCCAGAACAGCTGCAAATATCTCATGTGTCAAAGCCGAAATAGTTGTTTTGGCAGCTTTGATTGCTTCCACTTCCCTGGTCTCCATGTGGACTAGCCACACTTGAGCTCCGCTTCGCAGATATCTCTTTGCCACATCCAAGGATATCGGTTGGCATTTTGTGGCTGCCACAACTTCCTCCGTTGCTTCCACCTCTGCTGCTTCCCGTAACCGTCATTGTGTCGTGGGTCACTCAACCTGTGGCAAGTGCCATTTTCTCCATTAAGGATGATGTAGACCGTTCTGTTGCTCCAATACACTTGCGGATTATGCCAGTGTAGGAAAATGTCCTCCAAGGATGATTTTGTGGTTTCTCTTTGAGCAATTCTCCATAGCGTCTTGTCGTGCTGGTTTCTGATATGGAGTCGGAGAGGTTTACGAAGTTGACGAATCCGCAGCTGTCCGTCAACCATTTTTCCTTGAAACAGTCTTGATTTGGTCTAAAAATCCGATTTCCGAACCATATCGCTGCTGAAAAAGTTGTATGGAGCTCCTCCATCCACTAGTGCCAGTACCGTTCTACAAATTTCAAACCCTTGGTTGTATTCATAGTAGTATTTCTGCTTGGTCGTCCTCGTATCCCTTGTCGAACTTTGTGATCAACCCTCATCTACAGGAATGTGAACCGCTCAGATGGGTGATTGGTCGGTGTAGATTTTTCCGACCGGACAAGAGCTTCGCCGTCTAATATTGTCCTTTGCCATTTCTGGACTCCTCAATTTTTCCCTTACGGCTTTTCCCCCTTTTTGGCCTGTCGATGTTGCTTTATGGCAGTCGTGCAAGATACGACCAAGTATCTCGCAAGTCCAGCATATCCGTTGACCAAGCTGGTCGACGGCGTCAATCTCCATCGGATATGAGGTTTTCACTACTGCCACTTTACTCCGTCATGGTAAGAATTGTGACTTCGGGGTCGCCAGTCGTTGGATTCCTTTATCCGAGTACTGTTGTCAGCACTGTCAATGCAATCGCCTACTGCGATCATTTGCGGAAGGTCATCCTCGACGCCAAAATTGGCGATTGCTTTCCGAATATCCCTCTTGAGGCCGTTGTAGTAGAAAAAAATCCATCAAGGGCGAGACGCTTCCAGTGATGACTTTGCAAAGACGTTGGACATACTCTGTCATGCTAGAATGCTGATGCAAGCGCTGGGGCCTGTACCATGCATTAAACTTCTTGATCAACTTTTCAAGACAAGCAAACATAGAATGCACAAATTCTCTCCATGATTCCATTGGCATAAGAGAGAGTCATGCCATGTCAGATTTGTGTGCTCGAGAGGTAGTACGCCAGTGGTCGATGATGTGAGAGCGGTCGCGTGAGCCGTTGATCTGGCTCCACCGATCTCCTATTGCCATTGGATGGTCTTTAATTCGGACCACCAACTTCAAGGCGTGACATTCAAAAGCGAGGTCGTGAGGTCAGTTTTCTTTTGTGGCGTGGTTGACCCCACCAGCGGTGAAGTAAACTCTCAAACTCGTCAGTCACATTCAGACCGTATGTCCCTTTCAAGTTTGTGGGATCAAATGGACCAGAGAGTGCCAATCAAATCTGCGGTTCAATCGAGAGTTTGATACATTGCTATGTGAGGACCGCTTCACATGCACGGGGAATCTATATCTCATCCATTGTCGCGTTGAGTAAAGTGTCGACCCGACGGACACTGGCGGGGGCAAAGGATTTGCCGAGCCCGAGGAGTCCATCATCTGGTTGGCTTGGGTTCTTAGGTGTTGTGTCATTTTCCGTAAAGGTCGCTAATGATGTCTGGTTTGTCTGGAGAGTGTCGGTATTTTCTGCAGATCCTCTATCACCAGGGTGTTCGCCGGTGATTGCTGCTCATTGTCGGGTGCGCTTCCTCTCTTCACTGTTATTGTCTCCATGTCTACGATCTTCTGAAAGGTGGAAATACGCTAAAGACTCATGCGTGGTTATTTCCAGATAGTTAATATGTCCGATGTCTCTGTAGCACTGTTGCGCTCTTATACCAAGTGTTACACAGAGTGGAACGTAGGTGGTTCACATGGATGAGGTATGGGACAAGAGACGATTTGAGGATGTAGGAAAACTGGATGATTTGTATTAAGTAGTAAATGTACTTCGATGACAACTGTCGGGTAATTCAAGCACATAAACAATGATGAGAATCGGAATGAGGCATATGTTGGGTCTTTGGCACTCAAGCTGAGTGACACGTGCAAGGTCGCATTGTGGGTGGATTTTTCAAGAAGCTCAACCGAAAATCCTGGGGACTTCAAGAATATCAAGGCGTGATTTTATAGATTTCTAGTGCCTTCGTGAAGTCAACCAGACAACATCGAAACATTGTTATGGTTTGTGACACTTCTTTTGACCATTCTGGGAAGGGGTAAAAAATTTCAGACCTTCTAGAATAAAATACCCGAGGTCCGGGCTGGTGGCCAAAATGCCCTCATCCGATCGGCCTAAAAATGCTGATGTTGTCCCATGGTGGGCCACAAATGTAATGACATAAGTGTCCACTCGCGGAGTTCATGGAATCGTGTACATCAGGGACGTACAATCTAGGTCTAGAAAAAAAACAATAAACCCCTCTCGTTCTCAAAATTTAGCATGTTGATGTTGCATGGAATGCACTATCAACATGCGGACATCACCTTTTTGGCCCAACAATTTCAAATCCCTTTACATAGTGGTTTTTTCGTTACCAGGGATTGGTTTGCATAGATTTTACATAGGGGGTCCCAATAATCCCCATGCGTGGAAAGAGAACCTAGTAGGCCCCAATACCGCATGGTCCAATGGGTGCGGACACAAATATTAAATCCTAAAATCCCGGTTGTAATTTTTTACGTTGAGCAAAACGTAGATGGTTCACAAGGATAAGGTGCGAGACAATAGATTATTTGAGGATTTGAGACAAATGGATAAGTAGTAATTTCACTTCAATGAAAATTGTCAAGTTAGTCGAGAACATATATACAACGTGAAGAATCACAATCAGGGATATGTTTGGTCCTTGGCGCTCAAGCCGAGTGACGCGTGCGAGGTCACACCGTGAGTGGCTACTTAAAGAAGCTGTGTTGAGAAGTCGGGGGGATTAAAGTATACATCTGTCGACCATTCTGGAAAGTGGTCATAGTTGTTGCAACCTACTGGATTGGAACACCGGAGGTCGGGGCAGGTGGCCAAAAAGACTTCTGGTCGATTGGCACAAAATTCCTGAGGCCGCCGCACGTTGGCTATCAATATAAGGACAGAAATGCCCATTCGTCGAATTTAAGGACTCGTGTACGTCAGGGATGTAACACTCCTCCCCCTTTAGCCACAATGTCTGGGTGCATGAGCAAACATAGACCGATGACGGTGGTAGTAGCCTTTTATAAGGTAACTGATACCCTACTGCACTTGATATTCGATTATTTAAAAATTACAATTTTGCGTATCTTTAATTTCAAGCACGGTTTTCCATAAAGAAGTTATTTAGGTGGTATTTTGAGTTTCGTTCAACGAAAATTTTGTATCGTTAAATTCGACGTCAGTCGCTCTCGAACACCGCCAGAGGCGGGTTTCGAGGGCAATCTCGTCTGACGCGGCAGTCCTGACACGGCCAGCCGCGTCAGACCGACGCGTCGCTCGCTTGTGAGCGCTCTCGCTTAGAGAAGTCCAGGCGTGAACACCGGCCAGAAGGTAAATGTTTAACGAGTCACATAGTTTTCCTAACCAGGTCTTTAAAAGTAATTAATTAGGGTATACCTATAAAATTCGATGAAAAGCAAATTTGATGAGCAAAACCGGCTAAAAAAATATTTATAATCGAATATCAAGCGCATTAGGGTATCTCAAACGTTGTAATATGGCTCCAAGCTGTCTTACGCGGTGTTGTAGCCGTGTCACTTGACCTTACACTCTGTCATTTTTCCATGGTGTCGATGTCCAAGGTTGTCTTCAATCACGTACTCTGTATCCAAGTTCACTTGTAAGGGAGGCGGAGGTGCAACATCTCTGCTGGGTTAGTTTGCAATGGGGTCCTAGCAATGCTTGAGCTTGCTGATGCAGAAGATAGGGTCAATGGCAATGCTACCACACAGGCAAATTCGGCAACGATAAGGGATTTCCATGCATTCCACCGTAAAGGGTCCCAGCCAATGGGGTTTGAGCTTTGCAAAGTCCTATCCTAGGATTTAAAATTTTGTTGAGATGAGAAAGACGTGGTCACCAGTGCAGAACACGTCATTGCTGCAATGTCGGTTGGCCACTCCCTTCATATCCACTTGTGTCTTCATGAGGGTTTGTCGCATTTCTTTCCAGACAATGGAGAAACCCTTGCGGCAGATGACAACCACAAGCATTTCCCTTTGAACCTGTAGCCCTACCGGTGTGGCAAGAAGTTTGCCATAGATGAATTCAAACGGAATCATATTGGTTGCGTTGGAATTGGCATAGTTGTATGCGAGTTCGGCGGTCAGCAGTTTGGCTATCCAATGTGTGTCATGTGGATTGTATAAGGTAAAAAGAAGTTGTTCGAGCGTCTAATTGGATTGCTCGGTTTGCTCGTTGGTTTGAGGATAGAATGTTGTTGATAGCTAAATCCGACTACCGTAACGCATCGTCAATTTATGCAAAAAATAGCTAGTGGCGCGGTCCTCCCTGTCACTGGTGATGGTTCATGGTATGCTGTGCAGCTATACAATCCGATTTAAAACTGCCATAATTTTCCTTCTACAATGACGGCGGCTGTCATCGAGATGAAATGAAGAATTCTGGATAATCTTTCTACCACCACGGGGATGGCGTCATAACCCTTGGGAGTGGCGGAAAATCCCATCATGAAGTCCATGTTGATGGCCACCCACGATTCGTTGGAACATGAAGTGATTTGAGTAGTCTTGGTGGTCTCGTGCGATGATATTTTTGGTGCTGACAGGTGACACATGATGTGCAGAAGGCCAACACATCAGTCTGCATCTTGTCCCACCACAAGTACCTCGCCAGCTATTTTAGAGTTTTGTCTTTGCCAAAGTTTCCATTTGCATTGGTGTGGTGCCATTCATCGAATACCATTTGGCATGGCTCTTTGTTTGGTGGGATGACAAACTGACGAATAAATTGCCATCGCCATTAGGGATCATCAAACTATAATATATTTTTTTCCATACTCGACGGATTCCTTGTAACCTTTTGCAAACAGCCTTGCAAGGTAGAGGTCTCGTTCAACAAGTAGCGTGTGGACTTCAACTATCAATCTGGTCACCGACTTGGATCATCCGTCATATCTGTTTTTCTGTGTCGGCTCTCGATGTCGTAGTCACTTTTGGACTCGAGGAACTCCTTGCATCGAGTTTGTCGAAGGCTCAAATTTGGCAGAGTCTTGAGATGTTCCAGCGCGTGATGGTTGGTACGAATGATGCATCGCCAGCATTCAAAGTAGCACCGCCATGTCTTGAACGTGTGTACTTCTAGGAGTATTTCTTTTTCTTGCACCGTATAGTTTTTTTCTGGCCTGTGAAACTTTCTCGACATCTACACGAGCATCTGTTCTCCACCATCATTGTTTTGGATAAGAACAGCTCCAATGGCTCGATTGGATATGAAGATGGCCACGATGTAGTCCACTGTTGGATTTTTCAATCGTAAGGCTGGTGTTGAGGCCAGAGAATTTTTCAAAAAGTTGAATGCTTCTTGTTCGATATCTCCTCAATTCCACTCGGTGGAATTATGAGTGAAATTGGAGAGAGGCGCAGGCACTTGAGTGTAGTCCTTTACAAGTCGATGATAGGAGTTGTGGAAGCCCAAAAATACTTGAACTTCCTAAATATTGGTAGGCGTCAGCCAGTCAGCAACTACCTCAATCATTTGCGGGTCCATGGTGATCCGTCGATGATGTAGCCCAAAAGCTCAATCAAACGAGGACCAATGTCGTATTTTGAGATTTTCTCTTGTCGTGATATGTCAAGAACCTTACGGAGATTTTCATTGTGTTCGTGTAGTGTGCGGCTGTGTAGCAGGATGTCGTCGAGGTACACGACAGCAGATTCACCAAGGTACAGGTAAAAGATGTTATTCAGGGTCACCATAAATGCTATAAGGACCTTGGTGACTCCAAACGCCATGACCGTGAACTCGAGGTGCCCGTATCTGGCGGAGAATGCCGTCTTCTCGATGTCCTTATCAAATATGCAGATCCGATAATAGCCGCTGCGTAGGTCAATTTGACTGAAAATTTGGGCCCTGCGGAGATTGTTGAAAAATGCATGTGCTCACAGAAGAGTTTACCATTTTTTTATGGTTATCTCCTTTATATTTTTGACAATCCACACACGTATGTATCTCCACAGTTTTCTTTTTCACATAAAGTACAGGTGCCGTGTAGGGTAACGTAATACACCCTTTCAGGCCTGTCATGTCACAGTTGGTCATCCAATAGGCTCCTTTCAGGCCTGAGGTCTGTCGGGTGGTCGACGTTTTGTTGTGAAGGTGACTCTCGGGGCACCTCGTCGGGAAACACCCCTATGAAATCCTCAACAAGTGATGCAAACTCATTTGAAGCAGCTGCAAACTTTTCAGGTGTCGAGGCCGATGTGGTCGCCTCGACGGCAATGGCTCCTTCTGTTTCCCTGGTCTCCACGTGGACTAGGTACACTTGGGCTCCGCACTAGAGATATCTCGTATCCACGTCGAGTGATATCAGCTGGTGTTTTGCGGCTATGTCAAATTCTCCTGCTGCCTCTACCTCTGCTACCTCTTGTAATCGCCGATGCGTTGTGGATCACTCAATCAGAGGAAGATGTTGTTCTTTTCCATTAAGGCCGACGTAGACTAATCCGCTGCTTTAGTCCACCTACGAGTTGTGCTTGTACAGGAAATATCGTCCAAGGATGATTTTGTGGTCACTCATTAAACAAGTCCTGCAGACCATTTTTTGTGTGCATATCTCCTATTTGCTGATGGGGAGGTTTGCAAAGTTGACAGATCTCCAGTTTTCCATCGACGATTTTTCCTTCAATCATCCCCGGTTTGGTTTGCAAACCTAGCTTCCAAACCATATCATTGCTGAAGAAACTATGAGAAGCTCCTCTGTCCAGTAGTGCCGGTACCATGCTATGACTCCTACAATCCCTCAGTTGTACTGGTAGTAGCAACACTAGTTGGTCGTCCTCGTATCCCTCATTGAACTTTGCGATATTGTGAACCCTACGATAATTTGCGAAAGGTCGTCCTAGATACCAAAGATGGAAATTACTCGCTGAATTTCTTCTTTGAGGCTATTTTCGTAGTAGGATAAGAGTTCGTTAAGAGCGAGATCATTGTCTCTGATGATTTTGCATAAAAGTCTTGTACACTCTACCATGTTGGACTACTAACATAGGTGTTGAAGCCTGTACCGTGCTTCCAACTTTTTGTTCTGTTTTCTAAAGCAAGTGAGTGTAGTGCGTGTGAAGTCACTCTTGTTTCTGGTGGCATAAGGGAGTCATGCCACGTCAACATAATATGCTTGAGAGGTAGTACGCATGTTGTCGATGATGTGAGAGGGGTCACTCGAGCTGTTGATTTAGTTGTGACAATCTCCTACTACTGTTGGATGGCCTTTAGACCAGACCACAAACTTAAAAGCGTTGTCGTACAAAAGCAAGGCCATGAGGTCAATCTTCTTCTTGTCTTTTTTGACCCCAACAGTGGTAAAGTATACCTCCAAAATCATCAGGTACATCCAAACTGTCGGTCCCTTCAAGTTTGTGTGATAAAATGGCTTGGAAAGTGCCAGTTGAATATCGGGTTCACTCAAGTATTCAATATCTCTCTCAGCAATAACTATTTCACACGCACGGGAAATCTGAAGCTCCTCCATCACCATGTTGAATTTTTGGAGCAGATAGGTGTTGAGGCTCACAAGTACCAACAACTTCTAGTACAAGTCTTCATCAATGCGGGCTTGTCGGCCGGTGCCTCCCATTGTGCCAGATGTCCCAGCGGACAGCGGCAGAGGCATAGGATTCACCTAACCTAAATTTTAGATCCATCACTGGGTTGGTTGTCGGGTTCATCAGCTCTACTCCATTTGCCGCAAAAGTTGTCACTGCCATCTGGTTTGTCTTGAGATCATTGTTGTTCGCGTGCCACTGATCCTCCATTGTTGGAGTGTTTGTTGGTGACTACTGTTCTTCAACGGATGTGCTCACCCCGTTAACCATTGTCGTCACGAGGTCTGTGATTTTTTAACGGTGGAGATGCACTGAAGACTCATATGAGGTTGTCACCTAGAAGTCAAAGTGTCAGTTGTCCCTCCAGTGCTATTGCATGCTGGTACCAAGTGTTTCACCGAGCGAAACGTAGCTGGTTCACGGAGATGAGGTATGGACAGTAGACAATTTAAGTATTTGGCACAAATGGATACTTTGTATCAAGCAATAAGTACACTTAATTGCAAGTGTCGAGTTAGTTTAGTACATATATACAATGACGAGAATCACAATGAGCATATGTTGGATCCTCGACGCTTGAGCCGAGCAACACATGCAAGGTTGTATCATCATTTGCTCCTTTAAGAAGCTCTGCCAAGTCAGGGGTTTAGAAAAGTATCAAGGCACAGTTCGATTAAAGTCCAGCGCCATCGAGAAGTCGACCGAACAATATCAAAAAATCGATACGGTTCACTAAAATTCTGTTGACCATTCTGGAAAGTGGTTCAAGTTGTCAGAACCTTCTGGAACGGAACACCGGAGGTTGGTACAGATGGCCAAAATGCCCTTGCTAGATCCACATAATCCTGCGGTCGACGCACGGTGAGCCATAAATGTAAGGACAAAAATGCCCAGTTTCCGAGGTATAGGGCCTCGTGTACATCACGGACGTAGCACAATCAAGGGGTGTGCTTGTACAGGGTTTTTATTTCAAAGAAGGGTATAAACTTGAGAAAATATGTAAATTAAAATAAATGGGGATTTTATAACTCCCCATTCTTGGAGCGGATTCCAGCCAACGCCCGTTGGCCGGAACCCTTGGCGATGTCCTCCTCCCTCCCCCCCCCCCTCCTCCTTGGCAACCGACCTACTAGCCCTTCCGTTGTGGCCATCACATCAACCAAGGATACTGACGCTGAGCTGTGGCACCAGCGATTTGGCCACGTGGCCAACAGCACGCTGCATAAGATGCAGGAGTAAGAGGTAGTCCGTGGAATGGAAGGGTGCACCATGAAGCATGGTGAAGGGTGTACGTTGTGTGAACCATGCCTCCAAGCAAATGCAAATAAGAAGCCATTTGGGAGAGGAGGTCAACGAGCGGAGAAAGTCTTGGACGTGATCCATAGTGACATAAATGATCAATTGCCTTACTCCTCAAAATGTGTATCAACAAGTGTATTGGGAAGTGAACAAACGAGTGAACATGGACTGTTAACAAAAAACTAATAAATATCACAAAGATCCTATTATTGTTTTTGTTATGTACAAGGAATGTAAATATAGGCTTTGGTGGAATGCATTCATGTGGATGTTGTGTAAAACATGTTTGTATGTGGAAATACACTTTTTGATACACTGATCACCAAGTACATGGATTTCAGGTGATTAACCATAACTCCATAGTGACGTGTGCGGGCCCTTTTACACGATGTCTAACGGAGGAAGCAAGTACTTCCTGACCTTCATCGACGACCACAGCCGCAAGTTGTGGATCTACTCCCTCAAAACAAAGGGAGAGGTTAAGGAGAAGCTTCTGGAATTCGTCGCCATGGTAGAGCGGCACACGTCCAAGAAGGTGAAGACGCTCCGAAGTAACAACGGGAGTGAGTACAAGGCATGCAAGCATTGGCTCAAGCATCATGGCTTCCACCACGAGCAAACAACCCCTTACAACCCCCAAAGCAATGGCGTGGCCGAGAGGATGAACCAGACCCTACTCGGCATGGTGCGAAGCATGCTCTTCGACACCAAGCTCCCACCTCGCTTTTGGGCTGAAGCGACAACAACGGCCTGCTACCTCTTGAACCTCACACCAGCAACCGCCTTGCGGAAGCGTGGAAAGGAGCAGGAAAAGCAGTTGAAGACCCCACAAGAAGCATGGTCGGGAAAGAAACCCAACGCCTCTCATCTAAAGGTGTTCGGGTCAACTGCATGGGTGAAGATCCAGTCGGAAGAAGGTGGAGGCAAGCTGGACACACGTTCCAAAAAATGCGTCATGGTTGGGTACAACACATCACACAAGGCCTATTGGCTTTGGGACCAGGCAGCAGGCAATCTCGTGAGGATCCGCGACCTTGATTTCAACGGATGTACCCTAGGAAAGGAAGAGCTTCTGGACCTGATCCTGGCTCCCGGGATGGGAGAGTGGATTGTGTTACTTGAGTCTGGAGACCAAGCACCCAACAACTGGCTCTCTTTGTCAGTGGGTGGTGGGAATGGGAGAGAAGCTGTGTAGGATGATGCAGCATCTGACGACTCTTATGACAACGATGACGACGACGACACACCACCACCTGCGGTAGCACCTACAACAAAGCAGGAAGTTGCACAGCACCCCGGAGCAATTTGTGACCAAAGAAAGCACCTTTGTGGTATGAGGATGATTGGAATGGCCTTACCTGGTCGTGCATGACTCAGGGAGAGCCATCCACAGTGGCAGAGGCGACAAATGGCCCAAATGCGCCCAAGTGGAAGGAGGTAGTGGACAGCGAGCTCGCGTCCATTGCTGAGAACGACACGTGGGTGCTGGTGGATAGACCCGACAAAGCCCACGTGGTGGGATCCAAGTGGGCCCTCGAGTGAAGAAGAAGCAAGATGGCAACATAAAAAAGTTCAAGGTGAGGGTAGTGACAAAGGGATTTTCTCAACGCCCGGGTTCTGAGTATGACGGGACGTTCGTGTCCGTCGTGACCTTTGCCTCCATCCTCTCTCTCCTTGCCATCGCAGCCGCAAAGATCCTGGAGATACGCTAGATGGATGTCACGACAGCTTTCCTTTATGGGAAGCTCAACAAGGAAGTGCTGATGGAGGTGCCCGAAGGAGTCAATGCTCCGAAGGGTAAGGTGTGTAAGTTGGTGAAAGTGCTCTACGAGCTGAAATAGGCCCCAAGGATATGGCACAGAGAGATGGACGGTTTCATGACCGGTCTCTCCTTTGTGCATTGCCAAAATGACCCGAGCATGTACGTACGCGATGATGGGAGTGGGCTGATGCTCGTTGCATTGTATGTGGCTGATCTGATCATCTGCTCTTCTTGGGTCGAGTTGTTGGATGAGTTGAACTCTGACCTTAGTAAAAGGTTCAAAATGAAGGACATGGGTCCACTCAAGTACTACCTCAGGATTACCATCCACCACAACCGAGCAGCAAGCACCATCAAACTCAACAAAACCAAATAAATCAGTGAGGTAATAAAGCGCTATCACATGGAAGACTGCAAACCTATTGGCACCCTAATGATGACCGATGCAAAACTGAAGGCCTCAATGTCACCAAGCAATGAAGAAGAACGAAGGGAGGTGCAAGGCATCCCCTACCAGTCCACCGTGGATAGCATCATGTATGCCACGGTAGGTACTCGTCCGGACATCTGCTATGCTGTGGGACAAGTGAGCAGTTTCGTGGCCAACCCAGGGCCACAGCATGGACAGGCAGTCAATCGCATCTTGCGCTACCTGCAGAAGACACGACACATGGGCCTCGTCCTTGGAGGCCAAGAAGGTACGGAGCCCCTCTGCCTGGAGTGCTACACCGACACCGACTGGGGAGGAAATCTTGATGACCGGAAATCCACCTCTGGATACGTGTGCATCTTGAATGGCGCAACCATCTCGTGGGCCAACATGAAGCAGGATTGTGTTTCCATGTCCACGGCTGAGGCAGAGTACGTTGCCCTGTCTGAGTTGTTCGAGGAGACTCAGTGGCTGCTCAGCCTGCTTCACGAAATGATAGTGCCACAGAAGGACGCCACAGTTGTACACGTGGACAACATGAGCGCCATCTCGATGGCTGGAGATGAGATCATCTCTTGGCGAACGAAGAACATCGACATACGTTACCACAAATCACGTGACTTGGTCATGAAGAATGTGGTGGACTTGCAGTACTACGGAACCAATAGCATGCTTGCTGACTGCATGACCAAGCCGCTGGAGAGCGACTTGCACTATGCAGGCAATTTGTGGCTCCGGCATGAGGAGTGCGGCAGAGGAAGGGTGAGCTCCAAGGCATTGATGGAGCCTAGTGAGCGACAGATGGACGGAGGTGCAAGGGAGAGATTTTTTTAATGGTGTGCACCTTGTCCATTGCCTAGCTGGCTGGTTGCACAGAAAGACAAGGCATGCAATGCTCTATGGAGTATGTCCCCTTGGTCTGTTCTGAGATAGGCCAGGAATGCACTACCCATAATGGGTATGTCCCCTGGAAATCATCATAGGAAGCACAACATTGTGGCCTAGTTGGGACAGGCGCCGAAGCTCATGGGTCGCGGGCTCAAACCCCAGGACGGCCGCAATTTCATTTGTGGCCCAGAATGGGACAGGAAGCTTCTAGGAATCTTACTAGAGCCTGCCTTGGGGATGACACTTGGCGGTCTTAGGAAACGCCAAGTAGGACTGTAGGCTGAGGTTGGCTCCTGTGGAGCCACTGCAAGCAGAAGCATTAGCGAAGCTCTACAAGTACAAAAGCCTATACCCTGCATGCATCCATTTATAGTTATTGCCTTTGAGACTCCTCACAGAGTGTCCAACCATGGGTAGACACTAAAGACCTTCATGCGGACTTTGTGAGGTTGCAAACCAAATGAACCAAAGTGTGGATCCCTTGTTCGAGGGTGATATGTTATTCTGGTTGCAATACCAAGAGCGGTTGGTGCCATCCCATGTCGGGACCCGTTTTCTCAACCGTTGTTATCCGGCGCATTGACACCAACGTCAGTCCGTTACTCGCTTCATCATCTTCGTGAGGTTGTGGCGTGTTTTCTCCCAAATGCTAGAGACATCTTGATGATGAATATTGATTTAACTATGTAGTCCTGTTGGTGTGGCAGAAATTCTGTTGTAAACCACTTCAAATGGTGTTTTACCCGTTATGGTGGACGTCGCTGAGTAATATGCAAGTTTGGCAGTTGGTGACTTTGCCGTCCAATCATTTCCACAGGGCTCAGGAAAGTCCTTTGAGCGTTTGATTGGTCCCCTTTGTTGGTTTTTCGGTTTGGTGATGGAATGTCATTGATAGCTGGATCTGACTGTTGTAAGGAGTCATCATTTCGTGCAAAAAATGGTTTGTAAATCATCTGTCTCTGTTGCTGGTGATGGTAATTAGTACTTCGTGTAGCTCCAAGATCTGGTTCTGAAATATCTACGCTATTCCTTACAGTCACGATGGTTGTTTTTGGGTTAGGGTGTGACATTTTGGATGTTTTGTCTACCTCCGTGAGGATGGCATCATATCCCTTCAGAGTGAAAGGTTTTCCTTTCACAAAATCCATGCCGATTTTGACCTATGGCTCCATTGGAATAGGGAGAGGTTGGAGTAGTCTTTGTGCTCGCGTGCAACGGAATTTTTGTCGTTGACTTGTGACCCACAATTTACATAATGCTGCTTCGTCGGCCCGCATGCGGTCCTACCAGTGGTACTCTGCCAGCTTCTTGAGCCTGTTGGCCTCGCCCAAGTTTCCACTTGGACCAGTATCGTTGCACCCTTTCACTGGGATCCGCTGTAGCTCCTTGTTTGGTGGTACGACAACTTGGCAAGTAAGCTACCATCACAAAAGGTGATTATCAAACCATAACTTACTTTTGTCATACTTGTCAAAATCATCGTAATCCTTCACGAATAGCCTCACGAGGTATGGGTTGAATTTGATGAGCAACATGCTGATCTCGGCCATCAAGTCAGGTCGGCGACTTAGAGCATCTGTTGGGTTTCTTTTTCCATGTCCGTACTCGATGGCGTACTCAAAGTTGGACTCAAGGAACCCCATCCATCAAGTTTCTTGATGGCTCATATATGGTTGTCTTAAGATATTTGATTGCATGGTGGTCAATTCAGATGACACGAAATAGGCATTCCATACAACCACCACGTATTGAATGTGTGCACTTTCTTGTGCATCACGAAGTTCAGTTCCGGTCAACGTATTTTTCACGACATATATGTGACCGGTTTTTCTCCATTGATGTTGTCTTGGAGGAGGACAACTCCAGTTGCTCGATCAGATACATCTGTTGCCATGATGTAGTCCACCATTAGATCCACCAAGTAAGTTTCTTGTGTTTATGTTAGAGAGTTTCTCAAAGAGTTTTACCCTTCTTGTTTGTGATTCCTCCAACTCTGCTCAATAGCTTTACAATTGAAATCTCAAAGAGGCGCTAGCGCTTGGTCATATTCCTTTGCATGTTGACGGTAGTATGTATAGAATCCCATATATACTAGGACGTCATGAACGTTGGTTGACGTCAGCCAGTTATTGTCCTCCTGCACTTTCTTTGGGACCATGGTGGTCCGTCCGCCTCCAATGATTTGGCCCAAAATGATCAATCGTACAGTGACCAAAGTTGCACTCTGAGAGTTTGTCATTTAATTTCTCTCGTTGTACAAAATTGAGAAATTATCAGAGATGCTTGGCATGCTCATCCGGGATTCAGCTATACAGCATGATGTCATTGAGATATGTTATAACAAAGCCATCCAGGTACGACCAAAAAATGTTTTTCATTGCTGCCACAAATATTGTGTGGGGGGGGGGGGGTTGTGAGCCCGACCACCATAGGCGTGAACTCCAAGCGTCTATATCTTGTACGGGGCTCTATCTTCTTGATGTCCTTATCATATGCACGGGCCTGGTAAGAATCGACATGTAGATTGATTTTGCTCAAATTCTTGTCCCTTGGAATTCGTAAAAAAGTGTATTTGCTCGCGGAAGGGATAACGATGTTTTGTGGGGATGCCATTCATCGTTGGTAATCCATGCACAGCCGCATCTTGCCAGTTCTCCTTTTCACCATAGTACTTGTGTTGCACATGGTGACGTGGATGGCCTAATGAATCCCTGGTAGATCATCTTGTACATGTGCTTTTTGAGTTCTGTCGGGCCGAGGACGCTTGCCTACAGGTCCCCTTGACCTTCAGTCAGTGATCCGGATTAACCAGTGTGGCCATTTACGCTGTATTGTGGAGGCAGCTCTTGAGGTAGCTCATCGAAAAAAACCCTTCAAACTCCTCGATGGGGAATAAGAACTCCTCCAAAATGGCTTTGATCTTGTTAGGCAATGAGGCGGACGACGTCCACATTGTTTATTCTGCAACAACGATTTCCTTTGCTTCCCATATGTTTACGTGGACGAGCCATGCTCATGCTCTGTGTTGCAGATGTGGTTTGACCACATCCAGAGAAATCAGTCGCGTGGGTCATTTTGTGACTGTTTTAACTTCCTCGGTTGCCTCCTCCTCTGCTACCTCCCATAACCGTCGTTGCGTTCTGGGTCTCTCAATTAGAATCAGCTGTCATTTCTTGCCATTAATGTTGGCGTGGGCCGTAGCAAAGCTCCTTTCGACTTGAAGGTTTTGCCAATACAAGAACTCTTGCCTGAGGATGATTTGGTGGTCACTGGTTGGGAAAGTCCTTCAGACCTTGATGTTTTACAGATCTCCAATTTACAGTCACAAAGTGGACGGATCTATGGTCGTCCATCGACCACAGATGGACGGTTTATCCTTCATAACACCCTCCGTTTGGTTTGTAAAACTTGCTTATGAACCATATCATTGCCGATAGTAGTGCTAGTTCCGTTTTGCAACTTTTACAATTCCTCTGTTGAACTCGTAGTAATATCAACAACAGTTGGTATGGCCAAAAAGAATATTTGATGTCTACTTTTGTCATTTGCCGTTTCTTGAATCCTCATTTTCCTTTACATCCCCATTCTTGGAGTGTTACTTTATCTTATAATAATCATGTGAAATGTGCCTTCGCTTCTCACGAGTCTAGCACAACCGTTGATCACGCTGATTGATGATGTCAATCTCCATCGGAGACGAGGTATTTTAGTGAACACAGGCATGGGGCTTGCTAACCGTGACTAGAAGACAACAAGGTACTTCAAATATGGCAACATCAATGAGATTACTGTATTGATGCCCATATTCTTATTCTTTTATTTTGATGCCATCTGTATTCCCATACGTTGGGATATTTGGGAACTATTTGGAAGAGTACATGGATGGGTAGAACAATAATTCCCTAGTTTTCATTTTTTCCCACAGTTTGACTGTGCATTGTAACAGTGCTGACCATGGTCCCTACGAGGCACTTTGAACGTTAAATTTTGGATGTTCAAGCAGCCTTCCGTGTTCAGCCATTGGATCTTATCAACAGCCAGCTGTAGTCCGCGCACTCCGGAAAGTACATTACCACAGAGTGCAGAGTCGCATGCAGCAGGGGAGTCACGCAGCTGTTAATGAGGTGCATGAAGTTGCACGCTCCAACCAACCTGTCACTTAAATTCTGCCATCATGAAGTCGTTGCTCACGCTCAACATGAAGAAGCTCACACCGGAAGAAGATTCTGACGCACGTGAGTGGCCGTTCAGCATCCACGAGGCTGATCACCCGACCCCATGCAAGACTCCAAAGAAGTGGCCTGTCAGCCGTCCACCAAAGAAGGTCATTGCGCTCGTCCCGGCTCCCGTTGATGCTGCCATCCTACCCTCAAGCGTCAATGCTACAGTGCAAACAAGTCTATCCTCTTCCACGGACACGTCTGATTTTGCCGCACCTGCTGCCAATGAGGAGATGAGCATTCCATTGGTGAACCAGCGTGGCGGCTACGTGAACTTGCTGTGCGATGGACACCTTCCACATGTTCATGGTGCCATGGTGGTGGGCAAGATTGTGTACCAGGCTGTAAAAATCCTATGCAAGCTGTACCATGACCCTGTCAGAGAGTGTGTGTACGATCAACTGGCGCCATCCACTGTACGTGGCTTGTACAAACCACAGAGTGCAACTCTGCTACCAAAATTTGTAAAGTTTCTAATGCACATTGAAGATTTGGCTATGCAAGGTGCAACAGCCAAGTCCACGCATAGAAGCCACAGACGGGAGTCATTTCTTGACCGTCATCCAGGGTTTGAAGACATCATCATCTCAACAGTCACTGACATGTGGGCTGTGGGCACAATCATAAACTCGGCCAATCTAGGCAGCATCACCCATGCCCTCACAAGCAAGCACCATGTGGAAGAGGTGCCATCCAACGGAGGCAGCATGACGTTCTTCTGGTCCCAGATTCACAGTTCTTTCCGGACCCGCATGGAGTGGAGCTACAGATCTGGCACTATGGTTGCGCAGAAATTGCCGGCCAACTGGGAGGCCATGGTGGAGGCAATGCACAAACACGATGCTGCCTTGATGTTCACCCTCAACGTGGAGCCAGGTTTTGTGGTCAACGGCGACCACACATGTGTAAGCCTCGTACCAAGGTGAGCACCATGCATGTTTGTGCCTTCTCTGCCCTTCTTTTGTTCCAACATGAGGTGATTCCTAACTTCCACTGGATGAACGTGCAGGGGATCGCACCTACACGTCCATCAGCTCAAAGGAGTTGCTGTTGTCATTGAAAACAAGAGGCAAATTATTTCCCTCATCTCGTCCACCATGCCCGGCTCACTATTACCCCTTCAACTGATTTATTCAAACAAGACATACAGGCGTCACCCGGATAACGCTGGCAGTTGACATGCGCATGATGATCACCACTTTATGCTTGCACACACAGACAACCATTAGACAAACAGAAATCCAACACGTGATTGGATCACCCATGTGATCCATCTGTTGTACGAAGGGGAGTGTGAGAAGCAGGAGAAAGAGGTGGAGAAGTAGAAGTTGATTATGCTTGTGGACGCGTGGCATCCACACACATGCAAGCAGTCTCGTGATTTCCTCAAAGTGCACTACCAGTATGTGCGGCTAGTGTTCATTCCAGCCGGTTGCACCTCAAAGGCGCAGCCGGCAGACGTAGGCTTACAGAGGCCCTTCAAAGCCGCTATAGAAACTGTCTACCATGAGTAGCATGTACAAGAACCGCGTTCAAGCCTTGCATCTGGACAGAACAGGAAGGTTGACTTGGACAGTGAGTACTTGAGGAATCGTGGACTGACATGTTTTCTCGGGTTGTGGTTGAAGGTCTCATCCTCACAGGCTCTTGTGAAACATGCATGGGATGCATGGATTTGGTCGTTGCATGGAGGCTAGTTTCCGCGAAAGTGCGGTGGAGGAAGTGATGGCTGACGACAGCGCACTGCTCATCACACCGTATACGCAAATTTGCCCCTGGCTTGCAGCTTTAGGTTTTCCCAAATTAGCATGTGTGCCTTGTAGCACTTGAACCCGACTAATATTTTCCCAAGTGCATCCTCCTCTTTTTTTCAGAAACATGATGGATGGCGGAATTATTTATGTGGCACATTAGACAGAATGATGATCATTATGGAATAATCTTGTAGACGAACATTTTTAGTATAAAGAAATTTAACGTGAAACATGGACAAAGTTGAATAATCAATTTGCACAAATATGAGCATCAGTAAAAAAAAGACTTAGAATGGGTGTTCTGGATGCAAAATCAATGTGCATGCTTGACCAGCTAGCCTCGTTTTGATATTTGTTAGAGAAATTACACTGAACAACAAAAATAGCAGACAAGATAAGAGGTACCACATGAATGGAGGCTAGAGGACAAAAAAAGACAGCGACAGTAGAGAACTTGCATGTGAAGGGATATCATAGGTGGGTCAAAATTCATCTACCTCGGGCGTAGTGAATCGAGAAAGAAAAAAGAAGTACCGCACTCGACATGGGAATGCTGGATGACAATCCACGACACACCGACTAAGCCTGATGCATATGACACAAATTTATTTCCCCACACCAATATCACCTGTCGGGATATTTTTCTTCGGAGCGTCGGCCTGCCAAAATGCCCACTTTTTTAAATTATTGACCACTATACCCACAAAGTGCGAATAGTGACTAACCGTGAACGCCATGCCCACCATTTGAGAAAACATGCACAGAATACCGGTATTGTAGTCACATTTTCTCACCGGGTGGGGACAACGTTCACATATTTTGAAATTTACGATATTTGCTTCTTTTTTTATTTCTTTGTGTTTTGAGGCGTCATTCTGTGTGCATTAATGGGAACCTTTTTCACTTTATTCTGATATGGTCGACTTTTGCTCATGATTTTGGCAGGGGCTTTTTCTGAAAGGTTTTTCTGATGTCATGTTTATAAAATGACGACTTTGCGTTGTTGCGTCTTTCCACAAAGAAACGTGCTGGAATTGAGAAGTTTCCTAGAACCTTCCTAACCACTTGCCGTGACACTAGGCGTCAGCGCCAGGTCAGCGTGTGACAACAGTCACAAGTTTGAGACAAAACTGCAAGGGTCTGGGTTGGGACACGAACAGAGTGTCAGGAAA
>SZWC01007539.1:33893-93893 GCA_023375785.1 Penium margaritaceum
GACACTAGGCGTCAGCGCCAGGTCAGCGTGTGACAACAGTCACAAGTTTGAGACAAAACTGCAAGGGTCTGGGTTGGGACACGAACAGAGTGTCAGGAAAATCAAACTGAATATAATTGCAGAGAGGAATAACAAATGACAGGTCCAAGGCATAAATACCTGCCGCGGCGCATGGCGGGTGTCGCACGCGGCAGTCCAAGAGCTGTCCTAAAAACCGGCCCAAAACCACTGTTTTGGCCGTAACTCTGCGCACACATGTTAGAATGCTACGCCGTCTGAACCTAGACATGCAGGATCAAAAGACGGACGCTACGACTGGTCACATGCATGCATCCATCATCAGACGGTGGACATACAATGCAAAAACATGCAAATAGGGCTCATGGCCAGTCCACCGAAAGACGCCTGCAAGCTGTAGAAAAGACAGCAGAGAGTCCTGGCAGCATCTGGGGCTCTGGAACGGTAGTCGGCCAGCTCCAAGCCGGTAGTCCGCCGCCAGTCGTCGCACCGGTGTCACCAGGGCCCGCCTCAGGAATGTGCACGAGTATGGACACGGCCGAGTGGTCACAGTAAACTGTACAAGAACGTCACAAATCACAACACTCCCCCATGACCCAATGGTACGCATGTCCATACACGTGCAGCACTGGTAGAAACACAATAGTGAGTGACACAAACAAATGAGGCACAGATGCACATCCCACACTCAACCACCCTCAGGCATGGGGCGAAGCCCAACAGAACGAATAGTCACCAAGAACTTTCCGCGAGCTAGTGCCTTCGTCAAGAAATCAGCACGCTGCATGTCAGTGCTAATCCACATGATGGAGATCACGCGTCGCTCCACCAGGTCACGAACGAAGTGATGCTCAACCGCAATGTGCTTTGTGTGAGCATGAAATACAACGGAGTTCTCCGCAATGGCGAGAGCACTCTGGTTGTCGCAACGCAGCACAATGGAGGGTACTGACTGCCCAAGCTCAAGAAACAAGCGCTGCAGCCATACTGCCTCAGCAGCCCCTGCGCCCAAAGCAACGTACTCTGCCTCCGACGAACTACGTGCAATGCAGCCCTGCTTCTCGCTTCGCCAAGAGAGAGCGGTACCACCGAGCAGGAACACGTAGCCAGTACGAATGCGCCCATCTGGGCTCCAAGCCCAGTCGCTGTCAGTGTAGCCGTCAAGGACTACCGAGCACTACCGAGGAAAACAGAGTCCGAGGTACAGCGTGGAGACCACGTACCGCACCACTCGCACAGTCGCGTGAAGGGCTCTCGCACGTGGAGCCTGCGAGAACTGAGCGAGGAGGTTGACGGCGAACGCGATATCAGGACGCGTGGTAGTGGCCAAGTACATCAGAGATCCGATGAGACGGAGGTACAAGGTCACGTCCACTGTCTCCCCCAGCTGTGTAGGATCATCCACCTTCAGGGCATCCTTCCCATCAGGTGTAAGAGGTGTGGAAGCAGAGGGCACTGCACCAAGGAGATCGCTGAAGCGCTCCCCCACAACTCGAGCGTATCAGGCCTGATGCAACAACAGTGTCTGACGTCTGCGATCTCGCACGATCTCCATACCAAGAAACACCGATGCAGGACCGAGGTCCTTCATCCTGTAGGCAGTCTGCAGGACAGCCTTGGCCTCCTTCGCGGCCTCCAGGGACGGAGACGCAATCAGAAGGTCATCGACATAGACCAGGATGGCGGTGAACCGGTCGGGTGTCGGTAGGATGAAAAGAGAGGGGTCTGCCTCGCTCTGTACGTATCCTGCACGAGTCAAAGTGCCGGTGATCTCCCGGTTCCAACACCGCGGAGACTGCTTGAGGCCGTACAAGGACTTGCAGAAGCGCCAGACCTTGGCACCGTCCTCAAAGCTCGGTGGCTGAGCCACGTAAATCTCCTCATCCAGAGAGCCATGGAGGAACACATTGTTCATATCCATCCGGTGCAGTTCCCAGTCATGCTGAGCCACTACACCGAACAGAGCTCGAGTTGAGGTCATGCGGCCGATAGGGGCAAATGTGTCAGTGTAATCGACTCCCTCAATCTGAGAGTACCCCTTGACGACCAAGCGGGCCTTGTAGCGTTCCAGTGAGCCATCCGGCTTCACCTTCTTGCGAAAGACCCACTTGACCTGAATAGCCTTCCTCCCAGGAGGAAGGTCGACAAGCTCGTAGACTCTATGCTCTCGGATAGCACGAAGCTCATCCTCGCAGGAAGCACGCCAAGCGTCAGCATCCTATGATGAGAAAACCTCCCTCAGTGTGCCCGGGTCGGGCGCTATAGAGGGAGAACTCTGCGTGGTAAGTGCACACGCCTCAGTGCCGGGCCTGACGACCGCGAGATCAGCTACAGCGTCGCAGGCGATATGGAACTCGCGAGTGACGAGGTCGTGCCCTACGGGACACGCAGGATGTACCTCTGTGAGCTCAGTGCGGATACTCAGGCCTAGGGCCTTTGTACCGGGATCACCACTCGCGATGCTGCGAGAGGAGCGCCTGGGTCCGGGACCCAACGCTCGCTGAGCTCCGGAATCCAGTGGTCGAAGACGGCCACCAGGCTCACGGGAGTAACCTAGGTCGAGGGACGCACCTCAGGCTCAAGGACAGGTGCGACCACAGGGACAGGTACGACCACAGCTGGTGAGGGCTGAGACGAGGCAACCGGAGATGCCGTGCGAGGAGATGCGTGTGTGGGGAACACGGGGCTGGGTGTGACAGCCGGAGCAGGCAAGACTGGACCTGACACTGAGGCAGGAGTACCAGTCGACGTAGGAACGGGAGTGGGCGAGACTGGATCAGATACAGAGACAGGAGTGCCAGCAGACGCAGGTGCTGGTGCAGAAGGAGGCGTGGGAACAGAGGTACCTGTGGGGTGTGAAACAGGCTGTACAGGCGAGATCTCTGGACCGACGGCAATGATCGCCGGATCATCAAGAACCGGAGACCGAGAGGGGGCTCGAGCGGACACATCAGCCTGATGAGAGGTACTCGCTGGCGTAGAAGTCTCCCCCATCCGCCGAGAACCCTCACAGGAAGGAATATGGGCAGCGGAGAGTGTTGTGATCGAAGTCAGGTCACGGTAGGTGAGAGACTCGAAAAACAACGCGTCGCGGGACTCAATGACGTGACGACGAGTAGGGTCCCAGAAGCGCCAGGCCTTCGACCGTGGGGAAATGCCTATGAAGGCACACAAGCGGCCCCGAGGTGAGACCTTGGACCCCTGCTGGTCCTCGGTGTACCACACGGAGGCTAGAGAGCCCCAGACGTGAGCGAGACGAAGGTCAGCACGGTGTCCAAACCAGAGCTCGTACGGTGTAATATGGTCCGGAAGCGGACCGTGCGGGAGGCGGTTCCAGACCCAAGTCATGTAGGCGAAACCCTCAAAGACAAAAGATTCCGTGAGACCGCACTCAGACCGCATGGCACGAACCGCATCCTCCATGGTGCGGTTCCAGCGCTCAGATACACCGTTCTGCTGGAGGGTAGCAGGAGCAGAAACCTGGTGAAAAATCCCGTGCTCAGCAAAGAAGGAGTCCATCTCGCCAAGGAACTCGGCGTCGCGATCTGAGCGGAAGGTATGTAGCACGTGGCGGGACTGACGCTCAGCCATCACTAGCCAGAGTCGAACCGCAAGGGCGGCGTCGCTCTTCTGAAGAAGACTGTAGACCCACCGCATCCGAGTAAAGTCATCGGTGAGAGTCAAAACATACCGGCCCCTCTCAGACAGAGACTCGATTGGGAGAGGGCCGAGAAGGTCTGAGTGAACCAACTCGAGAGGCCGAAGCGCCCGAGAACGAGAGTCAGGGTAGGTACACCGGTGCATCTTCCCCTGAGCGCAAAAAAGACAGTCAGTCTTGGGTGGCTTCTCGAAAGAAGCCACGTCAAGACCGAGAGTGGGCTGTGTCCGAATGAGCTTCAACATAGTGTCGGAGCCCACGTGACACAGACGGCGATGAAGCAACCGCTGGTGTTCCGGAGATAGAACACCAGTGACAAAGACACGACCGGAGGAGGAGGAAGAGCAAGGGGAGGAGGGCCGAGCGATGCGATACAGATCATCTATGACTGAAGCACGCAGGACGACACTGCGGGTGTCAGTAGCAGTCACAGTCGCTGAGTTAGCGGTATGCTCCACAGAGAGACCCATCAAGGTGCAGGCACGCACAGAAAGCAAGTTGAGCTCAAGATCAGGCACAAACAACACGTCGGAAAGGTACAAGGGGCCAGACGGACCATCGAAGCATACAACCCCAACAACATGGACTGGCAAGGACTGACCAGAGCCTGTACGAACGGAACAGACAGACGTCACATGGTCGAGAACAACAAAGTCACTGCGACGGCACGTCATGTGATGGGTGGCACCAGAATCGATGATCCAAGTGCCACCGGAGTCACGACTGGAGGACGTCACTGTACAACGAGCAATGGAACACTCGGCATCAGAGGGACGCTGAGCCGTCAGTGGGGAGGAACGACGCACAACACAAAGATGAGACTCATGAATCCACTCGGTGCAGTCAGGCCCATCATCATCACATGCTGACTGTGCTCCCCCACACGCGTCGTCACGAGCCACAGGAATGGACGAACAAACAGTCTGTGAACCACCCGACGATGACAACACACTCGCACCTCCCTGAAAGCGGAGCGCCAGAAGGTGGTGAAGCTCGGCGATAGAGTGGTCGCGCGGGTCCGGATCGCTGCTGCTCGCCGGTGAGGAGGCAGGAACAGCTGCAGTCGTGGCCGCCGCGTGTCCGGAGGAGGATGCGGGTGACGTGCCAGACATGGAACAGAGAGCATGAGCAGTCTGGAGCCCACGAGTGATCCGCGCCCAGTCGAGCGGCTGCTGGCACTCGGTGTAGCGATGGGCGCCTCCACAGTTGTAGCAGTGCACAGAACAGCCACTGCTACCACTGGATGACGACTGCTGCTGACCTGATCCACGCTTCCTATTCTTCTTCTTCCCCTGGGCAGCTGCTGCAATGCCCTGTGTCTGCATGGGTATAGACAAGGTCGAAGAGGAAGAGGAAGATAAAGAAGTGATGGAGGAGGAAGAGGGAGATTGCAGGAGGGAAGATGGTGGTGATGCGATGGCTGTTGTAGCGAGGGAAGTCTCCTGATGGGCTACGGCTGCCTCGCAGGCTGAGGTCACCTGAAGGAAGAGCTGATGCGCCCAAGGAAGCAGCTGCAGAGTGGCTGAGAAGGGCTCGAGGACAGCGTCGCTGTACCGTGTGAAGATGTCGGTGTACTCGAGGTGAACTCCGAGCATAATCGTACGAAGCGCCCACAGCTGTGTGCCTCCTGAGGTCCCCAAGCGCGTGTAGATGCGCATGGCGCGTCGCCAGTAATCCGCTGCAGGCTCCGCAGGCCCCTGACGGAGCGAATGGAAAGCACGAATGTGTGATGCACGAGTGGCGTACGTCTCTGCGGCCAACAGGGATAAGGCCAGATCCCAACCTCCGCGGGGATCGGCGCCGGTGCCTGTGCCGGCCTCGCCAAGGAAAGGGCGGAAGTCGACGACGGTCTCGCGTGGCATGGCATAGAGGAGACCGCGCATGGCCTGGGCTGCTGTTAGTACCTGTGCTGGGTCTGTAGGCTGGTACGGGCTGTGGTAGTAAGGCCACACTCCCTCAGAAGTAGCCCACACCTGAAACAGGATCTCCCAGCAGTCGAAGCCATCCTCACTGATGTACCGTGGAGGTGGTGCCTCAAAATCCTTGGGCTGCCGCTCCGTGGGGAGAGCAACCACAGGCTGAGAAGGATGAGAGACCGGAAAGACTCCTGGAAAAGGATGGTCACCGGGGTAGTCAGGTGACAATCGTATCAGGGAAAACGGAGGCAATTGGGTGCCCGTCTGCAGCTGACGGAGGCGCTCCTGAAGAACTCGAATCTCTTGAGCCGGGGAATCATGAGTAATGCCTGGCATGAGTGGCTCATCATCCAGGAGGTCAGCAGGTGGTGGGACAGGTCCAGCGCCTGTCACGGGTGCCTGAGCCGACTGCTGGGTAGAGACCGCGACGCCGGCAGCTCCCTCAGAAACCTGCTGAGGAGCCGTGGACTGAGCACGCAAAAGCTCAGTCAACGTGCGGATATCGTCAGTCTGCTCTCTCTGGAGGTGACGCATCTCATCCTGCTGGCTTCGCAGGTCCTCAATGGCCTGCGAGCGTGGACTCAGTACACCAGACGAAGAGGAGGAGGGGTCGCCTGGTCCCTTGTTGTCGGACAGGCTCATGTCGCCGCTCAGTATGGGGCGACAGGTCAATTTTGTCGGATTTCAAAACCATCAGCGTTTCTCAAGGAGTTGAGACGCTGGCAACGTTTGACTGTCCGGCCAAAAATTTGGCTAAGTATGGTGCCGACGGCCAGAAATTTGGATAAGTGCTGAAATTTAAAAATTTCGGCACTAAAAATTCAAGGTTGTCCAAATCAAGCGAAATTTGGACCACAGAGACTCCTGAATGTGCTGAACATGATGGTGAAATTTTCGGTCGCAAAAAGTTGGAAAAAGTGGCAAAACGTCACTTTTCCCTGTTCTGCTCGAATTTCAGCAGAAAACAAATCTGCGGTGCACTTCAGTCTTTGCTGGTGGCGACAGAGCACGAAACTGAGCGTGAATAGTAGCTCTGGAGAGCTTGAGAGAAGAGCTTTCCAACTCACCCTCAAACGCCAAAAACGGCGATCGTTTGAAGCCAGGGCAAGATCGTGCCGACGGGGAGGTGGTGGCTGACGCGATTTTCGTCCGCAGCTCCTCCACGTCCGTGCGGCTTCTAGGAAGTTGCACGGACAGGGGCAGCGGTGGTGCACGCTGCTGTTGTTGCTGCTGCTGCTGCTGCCGTCGAGCTTGATGGCAATGGCCTCAAGCCACTTTGGCGGCTACTGTTGCTGATGTTTCTGATGCTGCAGCCGATGTTGCTGCTGCTGCTGTTGTGGTCAAAACTGCCAGCTCTGTTGTTGCGCTGCTGGACAGCTGCTATGGCGCTGCTGCGCTGGCATGCTGCTACACTGCTGCACCCCTCCTGCATGACTCCTCTGTCGCGCAGGTGTTGCGGCCTACGCCTTGCAATGGCGCAGGTTGGTGGGTCCTCCCAGGACCTTTCGCTGCTGTTGTGTGATGTTGCCACTGCTGCTGCTCACTGCTGCTGCGATTGCTGCATCTCTGCTGTGCAGCACAACAAGCTCTGGCTTGTTGCTCTGATACCATGAGAAGTTTCCTAGAACCTTCCTAACCACTTGCCGTGACACTAGGCGTCAGTGCCAGGTCAGCGTGTGATAACAGTCACAAGTTTGAGACAAAACGGCAAGGGTCTGGGTCGGGACACGAACAGAGTGTCAGGAAACTCAAACTGAATATAATTGCAGAGAGGAATAACAAATGACAGGTCCAAGGCATAAATACCAGCCGCGGCGCACGGCGGGTGTCGCACGCGGTAGTCCAAGAGCTGTCCTAAAAACCGGCCCAAAACCACTGTTTTGGCCGTAACTCTGCGCACACATGTCAGAATGCTACGCCGTCTGAACCTAGACGTGCAGGATCAAAAGACGGACGCTACGACTGGTCACATGCATGCATCCATCATCAGACGGTGGACATACAATGCAAAGACATGCAAATAGGGCTCATGGCCAGTCCGTTGAAAGACGCCTGCAAGCTGTAGAAAAGACAGCAGCGAGTCCTGGCAGCATCTGGGGCTCTGGAACGGTAGTCGGCCAGCTCCAAGCCGGTAGTCCGCCGCCAGTCGTCGCAACGGTGTCACCAGGGCCCGCCTCAGGGATCTGCACGAGTATGGACACGGCAGAGTGGTCACAGTAAACTGTACAAGAACGTCACAAATCACAACAGGAATATGGTCGCGCGACCGATATTTCTGCCACCGAATGGACGTTGGCAGAATCGGTCGCGCGACCAAAGCAGAGCACAAGGGGGTGGGGGTTGGGGGGGGGAGGGAGGGGGGGAAGGGCTGGGCCAGCAGCTCGCCGACGGCCAGCAGCTGCCCGCCGAGCAGCTCGCTGGCCGTCGGAAAGCCAGCAGCTGCCCGCCGAGCAGCTCGCCGACGTCCAGCTGTTCGCCGAAGGCCAGCAGCTCGCTGGCCGACGGCATGCAGCTCGCTGGCGGACGGCCAGCAAGCTAAGACACGAATCTGCAACGTTGCAAGGACGAGGGCTCGAGGCCGATGGCCTCGAGCCCTCGCCCTCGCATCCCCCCCTCATCATCGATTGTGAGCAGGGACAAGGGGAGAAAGTGAGATAGTACGTGCAGGGTAGATACGGGTGAGAGAGAAAAAACAGCGAGGAGTGGATGGCAGCGACTGGGGGCCCGTTTGAAAATATTCACGATGTGTACGGGATGGACCTGCCGTGCGCAAAAGTGGGTATCGGAGTCATATGGTTAAAAGTGGGTAATGCGCGCAACTTTTTTCAACTTTTTTGAAAAGAGCAAAAAGTGGGGAATGTGTAAATACCCGGACAAAAAGTGGGGAATCTGGTCTGCGATTCCCAAAACGTGGGTGACCTACGCAGAACTTTTTCAAATGGTGGGTAAAAAGGAATCTGCCCCATTTTTCTTTCTCCAGTAACTACTATTCTCACCCCCTCTCCTCGCTCTCTTTGTCCGATGACCCTACTACGACGCGAACACCTGCCTTTACTCTCCCTCATCCTCATCCTTTCATTCTTTACATGTACTCCCCATCTTGGGCCATCTAAGCAACCTTAAAGCAACATAATCCCCACATTGCATTTTTCTTCTTGTCTTCCTACATTTTTCTGTCGGCTCTTGCCTCTTCACCATTCCCCCTCACCTTGTCCGATTACATTCACGTGTCCTTCTTGTCCACCTGCTTCTTTATTGCTCTCTCTCTTTGCATCCCTTGCCTACACCTACATCACCTCCGCCATTTTCTTTCTATGTCCATGTCCAACTTTTGCATCCCCCTCATACTTCATGACATCACACATGTCTTTCTCTTTGTTCTTAATCTAAAGAATGGGCTATTTCTTCAACCTCATGAGTTGTGCGACATCTTTGACATGCGACATAAAAACATCAGCGGCCAACGATGAGGGGGAGGTGGGGCATGCCAAAGGGATCATGGAAGAAGAGGGTTGTGATGAAGGAATCAACATGGAAGATGGAGAAGATTGCCTGGAGGATGGAGAAGAGGGAGATTTGAAAGATGAGGGAGAGAAATTTGAGGCTAACGGGGATAGTAGATTTGAGGGAGACGAGAGAAACCTGGAGAGGTATTGGGACGTCAGCGGTGGGGAGGATAGTCTTGACAGCGATGAGGAAGGAGAGGATAAGTCAGGGTACAACAATGAGGAGATCGGTGACGTAGCTGATAGGGAAACGTGTGCAAAGAGAGGAACGTTCAAACGGAGAGAACTCATCGTCATGCATGGTGCACGAAGCAACTTTATCTCATAGCACCCATCAATATTCAAATGCTCCATATTGGCACTGTCTTCAAGACCAAGGCCTACCTCGTGGTTGTACTCCAAGACCTTGATGTGTTCATGAAGGAGATCACATTCACGCACACATTAGTATAAAGGTGACTTTCTCACTTGCATTTGTGCGTGCTCTTTTCCTACCATCATGTAATGCTTATTCGAGGCGTATGACCATGTGCTTGAATGTTTAGGCACAAAGCAAAGTGCTACCATGTCTACTATAGACAACGGACGAGACAAGGGTATAAGTTATGCATTTTGGCACGCTTAGACATGGACACCTGCAAATAGCACGTGACAATGAGGGATACAACACACATGTGGTTCTCTTTGCTTCCATACAGCACGAAATGTAACATGGCTGGTGTAACGGACCGGTACTTCAACTCCTACTCTAAGGTCGTCGTCGGAGTTTGCAGAATGGAATTCTCGGTCCGTGTCATGTGTTTACCCCCTTTGCAGGACTGAGGGGCAATTGTCATCAACGACTTAGAGCAGGGAAAATCTAATGTTTTGAGTCTTCGAAGGTCCATTTCTGTTTTCTACCTTACCCCTGTTCTAGGATCCAAACGAGGGGTTCTTTATTTCGAACTTGTGAGTTCGCACAAGTTTTCCGTCTCAAAGTTCACCATAAACAAACTTCAAGTTTATGCTTTGTCATTCTGGCACAAAATCATCGCGTGCGAGGCACGCTGGCGATTTCGCGTCAGGTTTTTCTATCGTTCTCCCTCTCACCCTCGCTTCCCCTATCCTTCGTCCTCGATCACTCGCTCATTTAGTCCCAATCACCCTAAATTCATGCACTACTATATCTGTGTACACCACTCATTTTCCTCTACACATAAATTCAAAGTACCTTCCTTGTACTCACTCATATGTTATGGCAATTTTCATAGAATATTCCTAGTCGGATTTGAGGACAAATTCACATATTGAAGAATCTTTCGCATAACTTCTACATGAACTTATCCGTTAAGAGCTTTTACAAGAATCCCAGTTGTGTACATGATTTCCTGTCACTTCTATGAAGTTTCTCATCCTTGTACACAAGCGTCATTTTCATTGTAACTTCTGTCCACTCCCTTGTGTACTCCTCTCATACACTTTCCACTGGCCTAGGAGGGAGGAGACGGGGGGAGGGGGTCCAAAGGACAAAAACGTATGAGACAAGTGTCTGAATGAGTGTATCACCAAACAAGGGACGTTATGTTGAAATAATAAATTTGTGTACATGATAATCTATCACTTCCACAACGTTTCTCCTCATTGTTCACAAGTGTATCTGTTTTATGTCACTCTCATACCAGATTCTGTTAGCTCTCCCATACACTCCTCTCATACACTTTCTACTTGACGGGGGAGGGAGGGGAGGAGGGGGCGGGGGAGGGGGGATCCAAGTGGCAAAAGTGTGTGCTTCAAGTCAATGAAGGGGTGTATGACTGACGTTGAAATAATACCTTTATGTACATGATCTCATATAACTTATATGATGTTTCTCCTCCTTGTACACAAGTGTACATTTGTATGCCTCCATCATACTTAATTCTGTTCACTCCCTTATACAATCCCCTCATACAGTTTCCACTTGACGAGGAGGGAAGGGGAGGGTGGAGTCAGGGGAGGGGGGTCCAAATGACAAAAGTGTATGAGACAAGTGAATGAAGGGGTGTATCACTTAACAAGTGACGTTACATTAAAATAATATAGCTGTGTACATGATAATCCATCACTTCTATGAAGTTTCTGCTCCTTGTACACAAGTGTACTTTTGTACCACTCCATGTCATTTTCATACCACATTTTGTTCACCCCCCCGCACAATTCTCTTATACACTTTGCCCTTGACGGGATGAGGGGGGTCGGGGGGGTCCAAAGGGCAAAAGTGTACGATGTAAATGTATGAAAGAGTGTATCACTTAACAAGTGATGTTAATTACTTTATTCATTTGTTTGCATGATCCTATATAACTTCCCTGGAGTCTCTTCTCCTTGTACACAAGTGTATTTTAATACGTCACTGTCATACCAAATTTTGTTCACTCCCTCGGAAAATCCTCTCACACACTTTCTACTTGACGGGGGGAGGGGGGTATGGGGGAGGGGGGGTCCAAACGACAAAAGTGTATGAGTAAGTGTATGAAAGAGTACATCACTAAACAAGTGATGTTACAATGAAATAATATATTTTTGTACATGATTTCATATCAACTCTACGATATTTCTCCTCCTTGCACACAAGTGTACTTTTGTATGTCGCTATCATATAAAAATTTGTACACTCCCTTATNGGGGGAGGGGGGGTCCAAACGACAAAAGTGTATGAGTAAGTGTATGAAAGAGTACATCACTAAACAAGTGATGTTACAATGAAATAATATATTTTTGTACATGATTTCATATCAACTCTACGATATTTCTCCTCCTTGCACACAAGTGTACTTTTGTATGTCGCTATCATATAAAAATTTGTACACTCCCTTATACACTCCTCTTATCCACTTTTCACTTGACGGGGGAGTGGGGAGGTGGAGGGGGGTTCAAAAGACAAAAGTGTATGAAGTAAGTATATGAAGGAGTGTATTACTAATCACATGACGTTAGATTGAAACAATACATTTGTGTACATGATTACCTACCAGTTCTGTGAAGTTTCTCCTCCTTGTACATACGTGTACTTTTGTATGTCGCAGTCATACAAAATTCTTCTCACTCTCTCATACACTTCCCTCTTGCACTTTCCACTTGACGGAGGGGAGGGTAGGGGTACAAAAGACAAAAGTTATTGAGATTAGTAGATGAAAGAGTGTATCACTAACCAAGTGACGTTACAATGAAATAATAAATATATCTTTCACTCGGAAAATCAAACAAAACACGTATAGACCGTGCCACCACTATGTGCCTCTCTCACATCCTAGAAACTTCTACACACATAACCACATCTAATGTACACAGGTCTTCTAGTGTATGAAAGTAGTCTGATTAACTCTAACTCCACTCGCTTGCAAGGAGGGCGAGTGAGGGCAAGGGCACAAAGCCACGAGGCCTCGCCCACGAGGCCCTCGCGGCCTTTCAGCCGCCGATCGGGCTGAGGCCGCGATCGGCGGCTGGCGGCTGGCCGGCTGGTGGCCGGCCGGTCACTTGGCCGGTCGCCGGCCACCCAGCCGGCCGGCGGCCAGCAAAGTGCTTGGCGTCGGCCCGTCCTTGTTGATACGAGGGGTGGTGCACAACCACCCTTTGCTCCAACAAGGAGGAGGGCCGAACCGGCCCTCCCGCTACATTCCTCCCCACTTATTATGAACTGTCTCGGTTCATGAACAACAAGCAGGATTGTCAAATAGTGTGTCATCAACATTATGAAAGAAAATTAACAATTTCAATCACCAGCTAAACATGAACACGTGCATGGCACTTGGACCTAAGCTGTAGCTTGTCGGTCAGTATGGTTAGCGGCCTCACCCCTTTAGGCTGGAGCGTCTCCATCCTCCTAAAGTTGCGGTCCATGAATGATGCCTTGCAGGAATGTTGTTCAATCTTTTTACCTTTAGATGATGCATCATGACACGTGTTGATCTATGCGAGCTACCAGCTCGCATAGATCACCCCCATGGGCAACCGAGATTCGGGCTCCCATGAGTTATGTGTAAGTTGACACCCGACCCAATGAATGAGGTATTCCCTAACAACCCGCGACCGGAGTGTACGCTCATGGTGTTGGAGTAGACAAAGAACCTTGTGTTGGCCGTCGGTAACAAGGACTACTTGTGGTGGCTGGACGGTTCCCTCTACCGTGTATGGAGCCTGGACGGTTCCCTCTACCGTGTATGGAGCCTGCAGGCTCACATGAAACACGTCATGTATCTTCATACTCAGCGGAAGAAGTAACTGGTATGCCACTAGTCTGATGCATGCAACAATGGGAAACGACCCAATCCACTACGGAAGAAGTTTTCGCGTCCCCGGTGACTTCAACCAAAGATTCTTAGTGCTAAGCGGCACTTTGTCACCGATGTCAAATGATACCTCACAGAGACTTCTGTCGGAATATGTCTTTTGTCGTTGTCGAGCAGCTTGAAGGTGACCATTTGCCTCTTATAACAAGGATTCTATGCGCTTGGCCAAGGCTTGAGCAAAAGGATCCCGTCCTCCTGTACTCCCAATCTTCACTAATGAAGAGGACACCACTGGATGCCGACCATTGTTCAATATATATGATGTGAAGTGTATAGACTCGTTCACCGAGGTATTCAATACAAACTCTGCCAGTGCTAGGAATTTGTCACACTCATTCATGGTAGGATCCACTTACATACGAAGCATCTGCTCCAGAGTGCGATTCACATGCTCTTTTTGTCTGTCAGTTTGAGGTTGAAATTTTGTCAAAATTTATGACTCACTGCCGAAGTAGTCGTGCATTGTTTGCTAGACCGTACAAGCAAATTTTCTACTCAATCAGAAATAATGCACAACGGCAAGCCAAGGTACTTTACGATACCCTCAAAGATGAGACAAGCGGTCTCCTCTGTGTTCATATCAGTAGTTGTATGAATGAATTGTGTCATCTTTGTCAGAAGATATACAACCTCTAGTACTGCATCGTGGTAGCGGGCCGTGTCCGGAAGACCAGTAATGAAGTCCATGCTGACGCACTTCCATGGAGTCCCAGAGGTGGGAAGCTGTTCGAGGAGTCCATCAGGCTTTTTGTTACTAGCCTTATTTTGAAGACATGGATCTCATGTCATGCAATACTTGTGAACATTGACACTCTATCCTGGCCACCAATAGTGGTCCGGGAATGCCTATCTGGTCTTTTGAGGTTCCACGTGACCTACGACCTGTGGGTCATGGGACTAGGAAATTATCGTCGCTTGAGGGTCTCCTGAGTCTAGCACAACTTGTTCTCTATGCCAGAAGATTCCAGTGGCTTGTATCAATCCGTCTTTGTCTAGATTTTAAGAGTTTTAGAACCAAGAATTCACACAGTATCCCATGCGGATCCTGTTTACAAACCTTTTGTAGTGGATGATCTCTCGGGGTGGTTGCCGCAAAGCTACAGATGGGTCTAGTGTTTGCACTGTTGTTGTCGCAATGGCTATAAAACACCCACCAACCTCGGTGGTTGCTTGAATTTCAATAGGCTGTCAACTTAGTGGTTTGGTCACATTGATGCGTCCTGGCCAATATTCCCATGTGAACAAGAATCGACTCAGGTTTTTACTCCAACGTGGCTGTCGTCTTCACAGGTTCGGATGCGTTTGGAAAGAAAACACCAATGGTTTATGGTCGGTCACGACCGTCAACCCCCCCCCCCCTTCAGCACCATCGAGATAGCAACACCACATCTTAAAAGCATGTACTACCACAAAGAGTTCTTGATCCCTAGTCGTGTACAACGTTTCTGTGAGGATGAGCTTCTGGCTTTCGTACGCAATGGGGTGGCTTTTCTACATGAGGACTGCTCCAAGTCCTACTACCGAAGCAGCACATCGCACCTCCCATTGTTTTCATGGATCAGAAAGAGCTAAAACGGGCGCTATGGATAGTAGCTTCGTGACTTGGAGAAAGGCAGTATTGCAATCAGAAGTCCAATCCAAATACACGTACTTTTGTGTGAGCATGGTTAACAGCGCTACCAAGGTCGAATAACCTTGCATAACAGTCAGAAATAGTTTATAAGGCCAAGGAAAGACGGAATCTGCCCAACATTTTCTGGACGTGGCCAGTCCACGGTGGTTTGGACCTTTTGTGGCTCAACACAAATACCGGCCTTACCGACTATGTGTCCAAGGTATTCAAGCTCATCTTGTGCAAACTTGCACTTACTCACTTTTGTTTAGAACTTCTGTTCCTAAAGGATCGCAAGGACCTCGTGCAGATGTTTTATGTACTATTCCATGGATTTGGAGAAAAACAGGATGTCATCTAGGTAAACCAAGACAAACGGGCCGAGTTGCTTGGTGAACGTTTGGTTTATTTCTCCTTGGATTGTTGCGGAGGTGTTCGTTAGCCCGAAGCATAAAAGTCGGAATTGATAGTGTCCCATGTGTGTTGGAAACACGGTTGTGGGAACATTATCTTCCGTAATACGGATTTGTTGGTACCCTCAAGACAAATCCAATGACAAAGATGCTTTTGTCCCTTGAATTTGGTCAAACAGGTCCTTGATCCGCAGTACGGGGAATTGATTTTCCACCATCAGCTTGTTCAGCACCCATTAGTCCAGGCACATGCGTAAGCTACTGTCCTTTTTGTTCACAAAAATGATTGGCATACCGTACGGCAAGCTGCTTGGCTCGATCCACCACTTTGCAAGGTATTCTTTGATTTGGCGTTTGGCCTCTCGCCTTTCTCTCAAACTGAGGTGGTACATGGGTTTGAACAGAGGGGTTACCTCCGGTTATAGTGGAATTGTGTGGCCCATGTGTCATTGTGGTGGAAGCCCAGCCGGTGGATCTTGGAATACATCCGAGAGCTCCGTCAATAGAGATTTTATTTCTTGTGTCGTGTCTTCCTTTGTGTCATTCTCCACTTCCTGCAACTGAGCCATGAAGTATCGACAACCTTGTCGAATACGTCTCTTGACGTGCATCACAGACAAGCTGGCATGGATCTTAAATCGGGTCGGTGACAATTCCGTACTCGAAATCGGCGTAAAGTAACGCTGTCTCTTTCGGAGGATCAAACACTTTAATTCAAAGCACATCATAACCTTGTTTTCATGGAGCCAGAGATCACCTAGCACCACGTCAAACGGGTCATGAAGGTTGAGTACCTTCAACGTGACACTCGGTGTGTACCCTTTAATACAAATTTTCACTTCACCGTACCAATCACGAGTACCGTACGGTTGTCACCTACGACAACTACGCCATTCAATGGCTTGTACTTCAGGCCAACCTGTTGGGTAAAGCCAAGGCTAACAAAGGAGTCGTCTCCTCCAATGTCAACCCGTAAGTTCATAGTATCACCAGCTAGGTGTCCTTTGGACTACATCATCATGTTACCTCCACTCTTTTGAGTGAATAGGCTCGACGACGGCAAGCCGGGTTTGTGATAGACATGGAATCTCTATGGCGGGCACCGCAACTCCCGTGATTCACCCACTCGAGTCCACATCTTGTGAGAACAGTGTATATTTGGCTAGCACCTTCCAGTCCTTAAATTTGACTTGGTCGAAATCTTCGACCAAAGGTATAGCAAATATGATTGAACTCACCGCTTTGAGGGTGTTTCTTTCAATCACTATATCACAAAACTCTTGTACAGTAGTTGATGTCACCATCATTTAGCATGTTTGATCACACATCTCATCTGAAGATGCAAAGTTTAGTGGGCAATGACGGTCAGCAAGTGTAGAGTGAGGTTCAATAAGAGGAGAGACAGCAACAGTAAAATTTGAACTCATGAATAACTCAAATTGATGAACATCCTCATCTAAAAACATGATCCCACACCCTTGATCCAGTTTCTCCCCTGATTGGTGCCCACTAACGTCACTCCGGGATGGGGAAAACCCGTCCCACGGCCCTGTCTGTTATCACAGCCATGCCCATTGCCGCGACCGTGGCCCTGTCCACAGCTTTGTCCGCGGCCTCCTACAACACCATCCCCACAAGGTATTGTTGCTGCGGCTAATGTCGCGGCTTCTTGTCCACCACTAACAGTGTTAGGGCACTGAGCCCTAAAGTGGCCAGGCTACATGCAGTTGTGGCATAATCCTTTGCGGAAGGCTGTGTTGCGACATTCACGCGCCGCCTGCAGCTCGTCATTGTCACGGTTATGCTTGTGGTTTGGGGTCTTGTGCCCGCTAGTCTTCTTGACTGGAGGGTTTGTAGGTTTCTTGCCCTTGGCCTCGTCCAGCTGTCCAGCCGATCCACCCGCCCCTGTAGCGTCCATGCACATGTCGTAGTCTTGCTCTACATGTGTGTTTGGCCGTGCATCAGAGTAGTTCTCCGGGTTTACTGAATGCACTTCGCTCATGTAGTTGCACAATGCCCTCAAACTTGTCCAAGCTTGGCCAGTTGTCGTTGTGGTGGTCTTGTCCTTTAACTTCTTGTTGGCCAGACCATCATGCAAGTACTCTAGCAACATGCACTCCAGGTACTTGAAGGTCTAGGTCTCGTCGTCCTCAGTGAAGCTTTTGACTTCCTCCACAAGTGCACCGAACTCGCTCAAGCAGGTTTCGAGGGAGCTACCCAGATTTTTGAAATCTTTCATCTTGTGGAAGGCGCACTGGGCTCCTCATGTTGGGTGCACTTCTTATGCATGATCGCGCAGAAGGCCTCCCACGGCATGGGCAGCCACTCAAGGTGTGGTTGAGTGGCACACTCCACTCCTTGGCCACATCCTTGGTGAGCTTGCCCTCAAGTTGCATCGTGGCGAGGTTGTCCCACTGGCCGAGTGGCGCCTTGTGGACATGAAGGATTTGCTCTATACGATTTATCCATTCAGTCGGCTTCATGCCCTTCTGAAAGATCTCCACATTGTGGAGGATGGACATGTTCATGACCGGCCCCGGGGTCATCGAGGTAAACAAATCATCGCTACCACTAGCGGTGGCATCAGCACCTGCGACTCACTATGATTGGTATTGCATCCGCACTTGGGTCACGCTCTACAATGCCTCGTTGAGGTTGTCGCATCGGCGGCTTGCCTCATGAGTGGCCAAGCGTTGCACCTGGCGATCACGGTCAAGGTTCATGATGCTCTGCCCTACGTGGGCCAAAAGGTTGGTGAATGTGGACTTCAGCTCTGGTGTTGTGAGAGTGTCGACGATACCCCCTAGGACCTTGCATTATTTTTGCACCTTTACCCACTATAGGAGGGTGCAGTTCGCGTACACGCCTCCAAGGAGTCCCACCTTCTGGAGGAGGATGTCGTTAGCAACGAAGCTCGAGTCGATGCTCGTCTGTCCCATTGTGGCCACATCGTAGGAAGGGAGATCCGTCCCCACTCATCTGGGTGGTACCATACATCCATTGTCGGTGGTCATCTTGAGTGGGCCTGCCGCCTCGGTAGCCAACTCAGCAAGCCTTTGACGTTCATTGCGAGTTGCCTTCACTGAAATGGCGTCTTGCTCATTCTTGTAGGAACTTCCCACATGGTTACTTTCTGCGCCTTTGCTTCTCTCGTTAGTCTTGCTATTGTTGGCAGTTTAGGGCGACCCAGCGAGCATCTTGCCCTTCTCGAGTGATTGGCTTGAGTTTGTCGCACGACGATGGTGATAATCATTATCCTCGTTGCCTTTGCCATTGTCGACGTCTTGCTCTATGTCAGGATCCAGATCCAGGAGTTCCTCCTCGAGCGTATCGTCCTGGGGAGATTTTGATTTTGTCCGCCTATCCTTCTCCCCTTTGGGGAGAAGGATAGGCGTGGGGGTCGTCCACATGTGCGTCGACGTGCTTTTTTAGCACTCTTCTTGCTTCTGCACGCTTCTCGGTGTCACCGGGGTTGACGCCGGTTGCCTTTGGCGGTACGGTTGCCTTTGGTTTGACAACCGTGCTCGTGGCGGTGTCTCCCAGGACTTGGAGTCCACCAAGGGCATGTGGTGAGGTCGTCACCACCTTGCCCTTGTTGGTCTTGGATGGTCCGGCACTTGCCATTCCATCACCCGTGCAACTAGCATGCAAAGATCGTTGTGAGGGTCATCCCACGACCTCCGGGAGGTGTCACCTCCCGAAGTCTCTTTGCTCTCGTGATCGGTGAGGCAATTATAAGTTTTTTTTTCTATCCTAGGACGTCACAGTCGGCACAATCTCCTGGTAGAAAACTAGGTTCCCAAGCTATAACCCACGGTACTAGGTAATCTAGCAAGTTCAGAAAAACAACCACAGAGACTAAGCAACACGAGAGGCGGGAGTGAGCGCCATTCACAAGTGAAGAGAAGGGAAGAAGGCACTCTACACTAGATGTCTCTCATTTTCCCACTTCTTTCATCCTCCTCCGTCTTCTCTTTGCCTTCTGGTCCTCCTTGGACTATTCTTGCTTCTTCTTGACCCGACTTGCGCCTCCTTGAAGGTGGCTTCCCTTGTGCCCACGGTGATGAGAGAGCCTCCAAACAGTCTCTTGGTGTTGTTTTCCTCCTCCTTCTTGCTCTCGTAGGCCGTGAGAGTCTATGATCCTTGGGAGAGTCGCTTCCCAGACTTTTTATTAAAGGAAGGGAGGAGAAACCTTGAAAAATGGGGCGTTTTAGTGGGTTTGGGGGTGGACACTCCCTACCCCATCCCACAAAAATTCCTCTTGTCCACTGGGATGAAGGAGAGGCTGAAAGGAAGAAGCCTAAAAAAATGTGCTATTCTCCAGCTTCCTAATGCACTTTACGATGCTTCAAACAGTGAAGTTTAGATGTCATACCCCCTTTTGGCATTTCTGTTCTTGCTTGTAGCTGTCGGCGAATTTAGTATATGACGTAGCCGCCGTTTCCGTTGTACCCTTGGCCGCGGGGTCGTCTAGCTCTCAGAACCAGTGTAACGTGCTGGTACTTCAGCTCCTGCTCCAAGGTTGTCGGAGTTCACAGAATGGCGTCCTTGGTCTGTGACAGGGGTTTGCCCCCTTTGCAAAACTGAGGGGCAGTCGTCATCAACGACCCAAAGCAGGGAGACTCGAATAGTTCGAGTCTCAGAAGGCCCATTTCCGTTTTTGACCTTACCCTTGATTCAAGGACCCAATCGAGGGAATTTTTACTTCAAACTCGTGAGCTTACATGAGCGTTCCATCTAAAAAACTCGACGTTTGTCATAAATAAGCTTCGATTTTATATTTTATCGTTCTGGCACAAAATCGTTGCGTGCGAGGCACGTTGGCAATTTTACACCAGGTTTGTCTCTTGCTCTCCCTCTCACCCTCACTCCCCCTATTCCTCTTCCTCGCTCGCTCGCTTGTGATGAGGGCAAGCAAGGGCAAGAGCACGATGACACGAGGGCACAAGGCCGCGGCCTCGAGGCCCTCGCGGCCCCTCAGCCGCTGATCGAGCTGAGGCTGCGATCGGCAACTTGTGGCTGGCCTGCTGGTGGCCAACTGGTCACTTGGCCTACCACCGAGCCGGCCGACAGCCAGCTGGCCGATGGCCAGCGAAGTGCTGGCTGTCGCTCAGCCCTCGCTGACATGAGGGATGGTGCACAGCCACCCCTCGCTTCATCGAGGAGGGATGAAAAAATTGGCCCTCACGCTACATCTAGTATTCACACTTTACAAAACCATCCTGACGTATCCTATGCTGCTTACAAATGCCCTATAAGAGATCATATGAGGTGATAACATATTGAAGATCCCATTGAGGAATTTTTGCATGCCTTGGGATAAGGTATTAGGCCGCAACCTCAAAAGTGGTTGTGACGCCTTCCAAAAATTCCTTTCCTTCATAGCAAGCTCGCAAGCCAAAGATCCAGGCGGGATCTTTTTGGTTTGGGAGAAGGAGGAGGATGTTTTGGAAAAAAACAACATTTCATATTGCTTTCTTTGTAGCTAGTATGTGTCGACAAGCTTCGAGGTCATGTTCACCATGGATTACGGTGGATTGTGCACAGATAAAGATTCTTTGGACACAGGTGGTGTTGAGTTGCTTGACCCATACATGACCAAATGCCTTACGCATGAAACTGTGTATCAACAAGGTATTGGGAAGTGAACAAACTAGTGAACATGGTCTGCTTGCAAAAAAAATATTAAATATCACATAGAGGACATTTTAGGGTTCATTGCATAAAAGGAATGCACATCTTGGTTTTGATGGTATGCATTCGTGTGGATGTTTTGTGAGAAAGGTTTCAATACAAAAGGACACTTTTTGATGCACTGATCATCAAGTGTATGAATTTGTGGTGAATAACCATAACTCGCTTGACCATATGTGAAAATGGTAAAATGCTATTGATTGCTTTTGTAGTGGTGTAGTAGGAGTGCAGGAGTCATGGAGCTGGTTCTTGGAATGTTTGACTGGGAAATTTCCACACACTGACTCATATTGACTCATTTTGGTATCTGATCAACAAAAATGACTCGTCAACACTGTCCCGAGTGTCCTCCCAAATTGTACACATACATATTGCAAGCAACACTTGAAGGACATATCTCGGTGCTAAAGGGGGGAGCGAAAAATGGGCAAAAGTTCAAGGAATCATTTTGGAGAGTGGGATGTGCAAGTTTGACAGAGGCATATGAATGAGGCCTTTAGGAGCTCGACATCGTCTCTCTTGAAAGTGCTGCCTTACTACGTGCAGTTTCTTGAGTTGCTTCTTCCCGCTTCCCCGGTTTGTTCATGACAAATCAAATGTTGCCAATCCGTGGAATCACTCCATTGACAAGATGAGGGGCATGTCCACATTGGAGTTGTGCATGGGCGTGTATGACTACATCATGGAAAAGATCAAGGAGCGGAGGGAAGAGTTACTGTCATGGCGTACAGAGATTCTTTACCGTAATCCTAGGCCATTGGAGAAGCATCTTGCTCGAGAGCCTGATGCATAGTAGAAGGAGCTTGCTCAGCTCGTAGAGGGTTGTGAGCCTGGAGTTTGAACCCCCTTCAAGAGAAAGGTGTGATCAAGTGAACAAACGGAAGTGGTGGATCCTGAGACACTCTCATGTAGCTGTTTGGCATTTCAACATCAAATGTTCCTTCTGTGCATGCTAATAGTATCATTTTGTGGAGTGGGATTAGCCCACAACTCACCAAATTTATTCATGCCGTATTAACCATGAAGGCATGGAGGGATTGCTAAAGTGGGATTGTTCCTCCTGTAATGCTCCACAACCTTGAGATTTCCGTGATTTGGAAGGCCAAGGCACAAGGGGAGGGAATGCCGACCTCTTCCTTATGAAACAAGAGGCAAGAAGTGTAGCCTCTGTGACCGAATAGGACACAACCGTCGTACATGTCTAGGAACGTTTGACCCTTTGGCTGATGAATTATTAGATTGCCCCCAAAGCATAGGTGTTGGAGTAACAAGGGAGGTCACACCTCCTTTACAGCATAAAGCAAGTGTTCCAGCTAACTTTGTGCTTGTGTTTGGTGCCATGAATGATGTTTATCATTCTTAGATAGTTATATTTGAATTTTATCTAGTGAATACTTGTACAAGTGTGCAATGTTATTCACACTCCTTCCAATACCAACCAAAAGTAGACAACATAAAAAAACATCATCAGAGGGATTAAATGGTATATGATATGCTCATCCCTTTTACTGTTTATGGAAGGTACACAGATAGGTAGATTCAAGGGATTAACGAAGACAAACTCGATGGAGGAGGACGGGGTGTACAAATTTCATGAAAATAATCAGATGACATGTTGGTTCGCCTTAAAATTGACGATTATATTTTGTGGACATAAAATAAGTAAGAACTTTTTTTAATCTTGTTCTATAGTAACCTTGATTGTGTGAATTATAGCAATAAATGTTAGCCATTTCCATGTAGACATGCGCAAATAGTTAAGCAAACAAATTTGGTGATGTGTAATACATGTATCATTATCATGTTTGGATGTAAAAATAGTAGTTCAAAGGTTTTTCTCCATACTTCCTACCATTTTCATGTTGCAACTGTAGGAGAAATTTACCTCTTTGAATAGCAAAGCATGCTACTCCTAAACCTGGGACCGAGTTATGTGCCTTGTCCTGGAGACAACTATGGGCAAGGAAAGTAGACCATTGTGGTAGCGAGCTTGGTTCGACTCCTTATTCCTTAAGAACGTCGAAATCTTTTTCCTCTCTGTTTTTCTCCTCACATGATCTCTTCCCTATTCATTTGAATTTTTTATGGTCTTTTTTTGTGTGGCTTTTTCATGCTTACAGTTCACTTCTATAAGAATCGGATGAGGTCCTTTAGTAGCTGGTCCATGCGACTAAGTTGTAAATGATCTAATCAATGTCGTCATCTCTAAACTACTCTCTTGTCTTCCAGTTACTGGTTACAGCATTTCACCACCACGATATGGGTTATGGCCTTGTGGTTACCAGCCGTTGGACTACTACATCCGAGCGTTGTAGTCGGTGCTATTGATATGATTAGTTACATCGATCATTTGTGGAAGGTTGTCTTGGATGGTGAATATGGAAATTTCTCGTCTAATATCATGCTTAAGACTGTTGTTGTAGTAGGAACGGAGTTTGTAAGGGGCAAGGTCACTATTGATAATAATCTTACTGAAACATTATGTATCTTTTACTATACTGGACTACCAAAGCAATCGTTGAAGCTCGTACCGTGTGTCAGACTTCTCGTTCATTTTTCCAAAGCATGCAAATATGGCACGTGCGTAGTCTGTCCACGTTTCCAGTGGAGTTAGTGAGTCGTGTCACGTAAGATGGATCTTATTCAAAGATAGAAAACATGTACTGTACTGCTGCCTAAGGTTTTATAGTCGTTTGTGCACGAGATTTTATTGTAGTTTATTCCAAACAACCGGGGCCGATTTTTTACACCCTGGCTTCAAGTCCTAATGGGATTATGGGTCTCAATAATTCAGATTTTTTCAGGAGTATGGGTCAAACATGCATTCTCAAAATCCCTGCGTGGGTTTAAAAAACCAAAATCAAGTGGCCTCTCCCTCTTTGCAAGCTTCGTGTGAGCATGAAGTGAGCCCGACTACTTTGGGAACTCGTTTCGCAAGGAATTTCTGCACACCGACTATAAGGGGGGGAACCTAATTATACAATAGGGTGAGCCCAAGGGCAATACAATTTTATCCAGATGTAGCCGGTAGTAGGATATTTGACGATGTGAGAGTATTCACACTAGCAGTTGATCCAGCTCAGCCAATATCATGTTGTTGTTGAATAATCTTTAGATCGAAGCACCAACTAGAATCCATGCCATGCAAAAGTGAAGTCGCGGGTTTATGTTTGCACGGGCGGAGCCCAGGCAAACATAGAAAACCATGAATCTGCAAATGGGGTTTGCGAGTAAAGAAAAAGAAGGAAAGGCTAATCGCTCGACCTGCATTGCCGGTCGGGCATGGCCATAAAAATGGGTATGGCATTGCCTTTTCTAAACTTTGTGGATATGGCGTAGTTAATATTAAACTCACGAATATCTTAGGCTTATGTTGACGCCTGCACAGATTTATCAACTAGGAGGCCCCCGATAAATTTGTGGATAAATTTGTGAAGGGCCAAATAGCCCTTCTACCCAATCTGCGAGGGGGTCAGGAACGCCCTACCCGGCGCTCAAAAAATAGAACTCCCCCGCCCGGCGGTTAAAAAAAAAATAGACTGCCTGCTCGCTTCACCATGCTCGATCAGTAGCATGCACAGCTGATCGAGCTAAGCGAGGTGGGGCATGTCAACCCCCTCGCTCGATCGCGATTCTCACCCCTAATCGAGAATCGTGATCGAGCGATGATGTCTTGTTGTTGTTGTTTTTTTTTTTTTTAATATATTTTTTTTTCTTTCGTTTGACACAAAATGTAACAAATTGGTACGGGAAGCTTGGCCCACTGGGCCAAAACCGCGGTGATTGAGGGTCTCCGACCCTCAACCCATCCTGTCCAATCGCCCACAGGCCAGGGACCCGTTCAAGCCATGAGGAGAGGCCGGCCCGCGCTACACTCCTCCCACCTAGGAGTGGACCCGCCTTCGGCGTCCACAGAGGGACTCGAACCCTGGAGCTCTGATACCAATGTAACGAATTGGTACGTGACGCTTGGCCCACTTAGCCAAAACCGTGGTGATTGAGGGTCTCCGACCCTCAACCCATCCTGCCCAATCGCCCACAGGCCAGGGACCCGTTCAAGCCACGAGGAGAGGCCAGCCCGCGCTACACAAAACCCACTGGTTTGATTTAGGGGTTTCTATGTTTTGCACTGGCGGAGCCCGTGCAAAACATAAAACCCTACGCCAAACCAGGGGGTTTTTGTGTCGTAAAACAAAAAAATAACAAGTTGAAAAGTTGCACACATCTTGTGCAATGGGTTACATAGTAATCATGAACCGCATACATATATGCATGGTACATGAAGGTTACATGAAAGGTATTTTTGTGAATATGTTGCGTGGGTGTTGCGATATCTTATTAAAATGTGTATGGAGGCTGTGCACATTGGTCGTAGTATAAAACATGTTTGAAGAGGAGTAGTCACATTTGCTAAGGTTGTCTTCTTGGAAGAATTGATTTAGTAAAAAATAATATCATGATGAAAGGTTGTCTTCATAAAATGTTATCTGTACACAAGGCAAATTAGCTTGTTTGACTTTGTTTCTTAAGATGTAAAGTAGGGAGCAGAAGGAGATAAAGAGAAAAACAGCAACAACTGGTTGCCAGTTGTTGCAGAAGGTATGCCACTTTCTTCTGTTCGCTTTCTCTTCCAACCCAGCTCTTGGATTGAGCCGTACTTTGGATCGTATCGTATTTATGACCAGATGTTTCCATTGGTGCTGTTCTAGTTGCATGGGACTAGCCAAGGAGTTAGGAGGTTTTCAACAGGTTTTGAAGGTGGGGTTGTATTGTGATATCTGTTTGAAGGTGAGTCGTCTCATGTGATAATCGTATGTGATATTTGTAAAAATTGGAAATTTGAAAATTAGTTTAATGATATGAGGCACTCTTGATACAATCTTGTCTTTGCACAAGTGAAGGTATACAAGGATTGATATTGTATCTTAAAATGATCCGGTACATGGATCATAGCATTTTCAGGACCAGATATTTCAATTGGTGCCTTTATAGTGTGCATGGAGGAGCAAAAGGATATTGGCAGTTTACTATAGGTTGAGAGTGTAATGGTTGCATTGTGAAATAGGTGTGAAGATGAGCTGTCTCATGTGTTAATGGTATTTTATATTTGGAAACATTGATAATAAGAAAACTAGTTTAATGATATGAGGCAGTCTTGCTAGAATGTTGTCTATGCACAGGTATAGTTTTAATGGTATTGATATTGTGCCGTAAAATGTGATCTACGCAGTTGGTTGAGTTGTAATTGGTTATCATCTGGGTGAACCAGATCATGTTGTAGCGCGTGCAGGTGCGAGAGCCGAATGACCAATGACGTCAATGGAAAGACAATTGACATCAGCAATCTGTTGTCTTCGTAAGCGAAGTGCTTTGGCCTATGATCCATTGGACTAGCCATGGAAGCTGATGAAGGAGGCCTTGGTCGGAAGAGCGGCAACCCGCAGCTGTGGTCAGCAAGAAAAGGTTTTTGTCAGAGTTGTGTGGGTACTGTGCATTGCGAGTTTTGTTTCAGGTGGTCGTTGTGTCATAAAGCAGCTGTGTGGTGTGTTTTGGAACATGTCTCTATTCCTCCCTTAGTGTCATAAGTGTGTGTGTGAAATGGATTCAGCTGAGAACTCGGGTGAGAGTGACCCTCGTGAGTCAGAGGGATCAACACCACGTTTGCCTTCTCCTACAGCCGTGGAACAGGATGGTACTGATAACCCGACAGCAACGGCGAGAGATAAGGGCAAAGAGAAGGTTTCCAACGATGGTAATGAGGAAAGACATCCTCTTCCAGATGAAGCTCGCCCGAGTGATTGGTACGCGAGTATAAGTCGTAAACATTCAACTGCAGCCGAGCGACAAGCATTGCAGATTGATGCAGACAGGAAGTATGCAGAGGAGCTCGATGCAGCAATTGCGGAAGCACATCGTGTAAGGGAAGAACGATTGGTTGTTCAACGGGAGCCATTTGAGACTCCAACTGAAGGGCTGACATTGCAGCAAGTTGCTGCAATGCCCCCGCTAGAAAGGGCACGTTTGTATCAACTGATTGAGCATGATCATGGAGACACGTTTTCCCGATTTTCAGATTGGAATACGGCGAGGGCACATGCTGTGGCTGTTGGACAAGGCCTCATCTACCGTGATTTTGATGTACCCACAATGGAAGCAGGGCTTGGCATTGCAGGTCCTGATTTTGGCCGTGTACAGAATTGGCCACTTATTATCTTAGGGTCAGCAGCGATGAACCAACTTGTGGAGGATGCCGTCGAAGCAACACTGTTTCCGAGTTTGATGACTTCGTCCGAGAAGTCGAAATAGTTCCACAGGGAGTGCCTCGTATTGACAGGATGAGACCCAAGGCAATTTGAAGAGTTGGCTGGTGTTGTTGGTGTACTTGTGGCAAGAGAAATTATGGATGATGCGAAAGGTGGTGCAGCTAGTGACTGTAACACGGTTATAAAGATTGGAGAAAATCTGTTCACCATTCCACCAGAAAAGGAGCAGCTGCCTCCTGGTGATCCAACCATGCGGTCCAGGCTGAGAGAAGAATGGCGGAGTAGCGGACAAGATCGACCATCTGCTCGTATAGCACAAGTGTTGGGAGATGATCCTGATGCTGGTGATGGTCCTGAAATTTCCAAGATTGATGTGCTGGCAGTTGAAACCCGTGAAGAGCTGCGGCTGGAAACTTGAAGGGAGTGAGCATATTAACAGGTGTGATCTGAAAGAGAGCATCAATTGGACATATCTCGCCATCTGCAATCTCGTGCAAGGATGGAAGCACAAATGGTGGAGACTTGGGAAGATGAGGATTGTGCACGCATGCAAGGTACGTGTCTGCAAAGTGATTGGTAGTTTTGTTGTTGTGGGTATCCTGTCCATGATGTGAACAGTTCTGCAAGTGAGATCGGATGGAAACGTGCAGTGTTAAGTGAAGTATGCATGCAGTATCTTGTGTTCCGCTGTTGTTGTTCAGATCGCCGCTTGAATGGGACCGGACCAACAATGAAAAGCGAGGAACCTGTTGAAGGCATTGGACCGTGAGTGGGTGCAGGTTGTATGATGGTGAAGCAGGGTTGGAATTGATTGTCTGGATGTTTCATATTTATGTTGTTATACGATATTGTCTAGGAGTAGTGCACTGCATCACCAATGCACTATAGCACTAATGCACTGCAGCACTAATGGACTGTAGCACTAATGCATTGTAGCACTATTGCACTGTCAATTGCATGTTTGTAATATACATGTTCCTGTCTACTCACCTTCTTCAACAGAATATGTGTTGGTCTTTTGATCTCATAATGGTGCATGCAGTTTGCGAGGCAAAGCAATGCGAAGCTTGCTGAGAGATGGACCTCGTAAGGAATGGTTTAAAAACGGTCCATTGCGCCCAGTGAAGCTTGAGTTCAAGATCCGCTTGTATGCTGCATATGGAGGACGGGCTCTGAAGATGGGCAGTGCTTTTTATGCATACCTGTACTATGGGTTTGAAGGCGGATCTGTGTGGCCTTTGGATTTGGAAATGCTGGTGAAAAAAATTGCGCAATACCGGGCAGTGTTGTGGCGGCAGCGACAAGGAGGCTTGACTGGCAACCAACCAGCAGGTCTGTGGCGCCGTTTTGAAGACAAAAGGTGGTCCACTAGCACATGGATGCGTGGCTTTGTGTGGGAGCCTAGTTTCTGGGGTTTGAAGTGGAACAAGGAAGGTAACACAAAGTTACCGTCTCCATCATACCTTTTTTGGGCAAGGAGCATCAATGAGCAAGCGGTGGATGCTGCTCACAAATTCCAGCTATGGATTGGTCAAGTCGCAGAGGCGGTCCATGAGGCCTTGGCCAAGTCACACTCCTACAGTATGAGCAAATTTTGGTGAATGCTGGGCTCCAATAAGGATGACCGAGTGAAGGCAAACCCCGTCAGCTTCATGGACTGGTGGGAGGGTGCGTCAAGCTATCGGACACGGGTGAAACAGTTGAAGCGTTCCTATATACAGAAGTTTAACAACTTGGTGACAGATGAGTAAAGGGCCAAAAGAGATGCGAAGGATGAGGAGAAGGATGACGATGAGGGTGGGGATGGTGATGGGAAGAAAATGAAGAGGTAGTGTGTCATTGTATAGTTATGCAATTCACCAGCTATTTTCAAATTGTGTGTATGCGTTGACAAGTATGACTCTTTGTTATTGTTAGACACTGGTATGCATGGTTGAATGTAGAGATGCACTGTACGCTGATGTCAATAGCATGATCAACTGATGTCATGGTTTGTTGTTGGTCCAGTTTCCACTTGCATTTTACCATGATTGTTGTTTAGCTGATTACAGTGGCCTGTTGTCTATGTGAGTGACTATTTTTGTGAATTCACAAAGGTGAATACCATATGTTTTGTACATTGGTAAGGTGCATATGGTGTAACATTGATGAAACAAGTTCACCAGTGTGGAGCACATCACAGCCTCATTTTCATGAATAAAGAAAACATAAGAAAGAAGGAAGGTGTACGAAAATACTAAGTGATATGTCTGTGTTGCATTTCTGGTTTTCATGAACAAACACTTGCACTATTTATGTTACTGTCTGTGCCTTGTCATGAGTGATGTAGAAGCAACATTTCCATGATAAAGATGTAGAATAAAGCAAGGCAGGTAGTACAAGCCAGTAATGAAAAGCTGACATGTCAAGCATATATTTGTTGGCATTTTGTATCATTCAAAGTGAATGAAGAGTTGCATGTGTCAGATTTGTAAAGTACAGAATTCGAGAATTGTGATTATTCATGGTGAAACATGTTTGTATACAGATGAAGCACTTACAATTGAGAGCATGTAGTACTACATTCAAAGTTACAATGTTTAACATCATATCTCCATGTCATCATATAGATGATGGCTTCTTCATGATGTCCAAGAACATCTGCCAGTGATCACGGTCTACAAGACAATATTTACCATCGCCACGCCCTGATCGAAATGCCAGTTGTCTGACTTTGAGATCTGCAAGTACTGTCCCTGCCACCATCCACAGGAATGAATCATTCTAGAAAAATCCATGTGATGACTGCTCACTGCACATGTTGTACCAGAACTGAGCATGGCTCTCATCCAGTGAGTGACCACACGTGGCCATCATTTCATTGTACTTGTCACAACAGATGTAGTAGATTGCTGATGCTGCAACAAAGACGTCCCAAGGTGCAACATCCTCTTCATCCTTGTTCCATCCTGTGTGCAGAATCTGCAAAAAACAATGAAAGGGAGTTGAGAGTGATGTAAATGCCCTTTGATGAATAAGAAGACTGAGGTGTCAAAGTGACTTTGTATGGAGTCAAATCAAAATCACATGTCTCCTATATGAAAACATGATGCACATAGCGCACGATACATTGCTGACAGTTCATGTTTCGATGTGGAAGACGAGCTGTTGATCTTGCTGATGTACTCGATGATGTGCCTCTGCCATGTCTCCACATGTTTCTTTATTGCAGGCTCATCAAGAAGAACAAGATCAGGATCATACGCGGATGAGGGAGGAGCTATACCTGAAAGATAGACTGAATGCTTTGACGTTGGTTAGATGGATCATGAGATGATTAAAAGCAACTCGCATGGCCAAGAGAAATGCTATTTTAATAATCAGGTTTCTCAGTTGCTCCAGTACCTTTTCCATGGCGATTGTCGCCATCGCCAGACACCACGTTCCTAGGTCCCATCATTCTGATCGCCGCTGTCATTGACAGAGATTGCGCAGATTGCGCTGATTGCCGTTCTATGTCGTAGTGCTAATGATTGACGCTGTTGTTATTGCTGTGCTTACTGCTGTGGTTGCCGCTATGTGTCTGCTGACTGCCGCTGTGCTGTCTGCCAACTGCCGTTGTGAATGCTGCTGTCTGCCGCTGTGGTTGCTGCCGATTGCCGTTGTCTGGCCGAGTGCCGCTGCAAGTGTCGCCGTGGTTGTCGCGGTGGTTGTTGCTGATTGCAAACGTCGTTGCTGTTGATCGCCACTGTTTTGCCTCTGCGGTTGCCGATGTGATGGGGGCGTTTCAGTAGTATCATAGCGTGATTCGACTGCTCATAGTGTGGTCTTGGAGTGGCGTCATCATACGACAGACACACGGTTCTTGCGTGTCCCAGGATTTGTTTGCGGGGGACTCCAGGCCAAAGATGGCTGGAGTCCCCGACGACGGGTGTTGCGGCTGTTGGAGTCCTCTTGCCAGTGGGGTCATCCGGGCTGTACGTGTTATGGTGACCTGCATGGCAACGGAGTGTCTTTTGAACCCTTGCGTAGCAAACATTGCTTCCCGGAGAAACTCCAATTGCTTCCCGAGAAAAAGTTGGTATATTTTCCAGCATGGAATTCGAGAGTCGGCATGTTATAGTGTTATATGGTGATTGCAAACTGAAAAGGCTAAAAAACCATTACTTAATTGTGTACACCTCTCAAAGTTCGTGTTTTCCTAAAAATGGGCAGGGAACACGTCGACAACCAATTGCTGATTCGACGAACACTTGCCGAGAATGCCCCAATGATTCATTGCGCGAAGCCTTGTTATTCCCATACAGCGTACGGCACAAGATTTTTATGTGAGAGACGCTTGTAACATTGTTTCCACATAATTTATACATGCAGTAGGCATGGTTACATCTGTAGGGGCAGTATGGCCCGGATGAGATCCCTGTCTCCCTTATGTCTTGACAGGTTAATCGTCTCGGAGTGGGCAATGGCCACCCGAACATTCACGCCATTGATTCAGGTGTCAAGGGCCATGTGGCCTGTCGCGGTTGGTGGTAGCCGCCGCTATTGGTACGAGCCTCGTTTGACATGATATCCGATCCAAGAAGTCAGTATCGCCCCCACATGTGAAGTTATCGCTGCCTGAATGAAGACCGTGATGACGCATAATGCATATAAGTGTGGTCTGTTTTCACGAAGACACTGCGAACCCCAAAGTTATACCGGTTTGTAATGTAAATGGTTCAACCCCAACAGAAATCCAGTTGCAAACGTAATCTGTGTGTACAATGCGCATCGTTTGCAACGGACGGTGGCTGTCAAATGTGTTCGGCGGACTGCGATTGGTGTATAACCGTGTTTCCTGGAATCGTACGCCATGGCATCAATGGCACTCGTTCATCCAGTCAGCAAAAACTTAACGGAGAATGGCCTATGTTGTCGGCGCATATGAGTGGTCGCACGATTCTGCATTAACTTTTGACACCATGGCATGCCACGTATTTGGCGTCAAGTTCCACCTCACGGATGAAGGGATTATCTCACTACGGTTCCGTTGTGTTGTTGTCACGATCCGTAGTCCTGCCACTGGATCACTTTTAAAGTGAGTATCGGAGTCACGTCGTAGACTTTGGACATACTGTGCACAGATTATAACCAGTGGAAATAGCCAAAAGTAACTCGCTAAATGAGGATAAATAAAGGTTTGGATTGTCAGTAAATGAATATGGTGCCACGTCGACAAGAACTTGTTGATCTGTATAACAATCACCAAAACTGTTTGTTCTTGGATACGTTCATCCATGGTTACCGCATCAATGACATTGAGACGAATAGGACTATCGTATATGTTCATCATCCAGATGTTGACAATGTCGGTCAGATATGATCACCAACATGGCCATAGATTGCGCAGAATATCTTCATTGTTGGACAATTTGCATGCGGACACTACACCAGTAACCTGTCAACAATATTTTTTTCTACTGTCATTGTCTGTAGTACAAGATGAAACAACTTATACGAACACGTATACCGGATAACCTGGTCGTACATAATTAAATCCAGTTGATAACCCAAAGCAATACCACCAATGGTACGGTCCGGAACTCAGCCTCTATTATGAGCGTAGTGTTCAGGTCAAATCGTTTTGGAGCTGTGTACGGATAAAAATTAGCGTGTGGTTTATGAATGTCTTACTTTTTTACTAAAGATGTCATCGACCTATTTTGTGTCGTATAGACTGGTAAGGGTTACTACATCTATTTTACACGTCTGACCATATCCGCTTGGTTAAACGAGTTGCAACCAACCTAAGATGTGGTTGGTGCCGGAGTCCCCGCTGGTTGTGCCTGGAGGACTGTGACGTGCAACGAGAAGCCGGTTGTCTCTGTAGCTTCGCGACGAAAGTTACCGCAGGTAATGTTGCTGTAGTGTTAGTGTAAAGAGTTCATTTCCTCAGCAAAAACCATGGCATCCTATTACTGCGGCAGTTTTGTTTGCAGGCCACAGCGTTTACCTACATTGCCACTTTGAGTGGATGTTACGTCATTTAAGGTCACACTGCTTTACTGGTAAGTTGTTCATCCTAAACTGTGTAATGTAGTACAGTGGTAGCGTGTAGGTGTTGTCATTTCAGTACTATTGTTGTGTAAATGACATATGAGCAGCAGTTGATGACATCAACGTCCGTTTGTATGGTTCAGACGAAAGTGTCATGAGAAGGGAAACGGGAACCCACGTTTGACACCAAGGCAGTGCCTTTGCTGCTCAGTCTTCTAGACATTCCACTATTACTGTGTAAGTATGTGTTTATCACATATAATGTGATAAGTCACATGTGGGATGTAGTTCAGTTGTCTGTGCAAGGCAAGTCCGATTTCTAACCAAATTTTTTAATTCATCTTTTGACAGGAAAACGCCATTCACTCAACAATCTTGTGTTGGCATCATGTTGGTGGCGTCCACAAAGATATACACAGTTCTCTGAAGCACGGCTGTGTAAGTCACACATTGCACCGAGTGATAGTCACTACCATTGTATCGAACATGTTACCCCATTACCTGTTGGTTTCTAACAATATGGCCAGAACATCTCCTTCGCAGAGAAGTTGACGTCTACTAGAGTTCGAGCCTTTATTTCCCAAGGTCCTGGCCAGTTATCAGCATAGTACCGTACCCTGCAACAATACCAGCGTAAGTATCACATCCAGTCACACATTCCTCTTTAACCATGTCGTTGCTGTGTTAGTGATTCACATGAAGTCAAATGCCATAGTTTTCCTCCAGCACAGAATTCAGATCTCACCCCAATGTGTACCTTATGCAGAACGCATCATCAATATTCATTTATGGCGTCCGGAAACAAGCGGATACGTGGTGTGATGGCCACGTTCAGGGCGCCAACAAGGCGGGAGCATATCACAGTTCCACATGGATCAGTCAGTGAGTCATCAATGTTTGTGATGAGGAAGATTCAATGTGTATTTGATGGTAACTCTTTGTTCAGAAGTATGTCCTTGCACATGTTTAACACAGAAGACCGCCATGCAGAAGCAAGGACAATGATAGCTACATTTGGTGGGCATCAAATTGATTCGTTCCGTGAGCTTGCCTTCCTTGCCCACAGTGTGAATTTCACAACACGTGTGTCCTATGAAACTTTAATGTGTAGGAGTAATGTGTGGGGTGGAGTTGCTGAACTTGTAATGTTCAGTGAAATGCAGAGATGTCGCACCTTCGTGTGGGACAGTAATTAGTCATTAGTGTGTGTAGTTGGTCAGCAAATTGCATGCACCAGTACCATGCATCTGATGATACGCGATTGTCACTTTGACTATCTCGTTGAGAGTCAAACTAGCAATTCATTCATTTTCCAAGCATCTTTGACCAAACTTTCCTTAAAAGAAATTTGTAGTGAAAATGTCGTATGATGCACAAACGTTTTTTTTGGCCTTCTTGATGGACAACAATCCTCATGTGTTGATGATGATTGTACTTCTCTAGTACGTTGTGGTCGCACTCATCTGTCCAATGACGTGCATGAAGGTTCAGCATTGACCTATCCTTTGTAAATGAGAAACTTATCTCCGTCTTCGTTCGATTTGCCAGGTCGCATGATTCTACGCTCCATTATTGGAGATGGAAACAGTTTGTTCCGCATGCTCTCATTCTGCTTACATGGAACTGAAGCTAAACATGTCCAAGTTCGTAGAGAAATGGTAATGTTTGTAGCCTCCCGTTTTTCTACATTTCATGTAGCTTTGTGTACATCTCATGCCCAAAGTTTTCCTACTTCAGACATGTATATACGGTACATGTGTACAAAGGGGACATGGGGTTTCTTTGCTGAAAATTTGTTAGCTGCACATATGTACAACAAGACCTTTTTCGTCTGGCAAAATAACAAAGAATGTTTCTACAATGTATTTTTTCCAAAGAATGTATATTCCCCGCCCTTTCATCGTTCACAAACAGACACTTTGAGATTTTAGAATTAAAATCTGAGGGGACACTGTATGGATCAGCACTGGTCCCTCAGACATTTCTTCAACATGAATTCAATCCAACAGCTAGTGACATGAGCAGAGTGGTGAATATTACACAGGTGTCAATGACCAAGATGTTACAACGTGCAGAACATGTAAATGTCAAGTCCGACCATGGTTCAGTTGTTCAGTCTGCATCGTCAAAGAAAGTAAAGACTGAAAGTACAGAGACCAAACACACACATGGAAGCTCAAAATTGGTCCCTGAACCGAAGGGAGAGACTGGGCGGTTTACTAATCCTTTGTTGGATGTGCTAAGCGAGAAAAGCATGTTTTCCTTATCTACTGATTCAAACAGAACTACATGTATGCAATCCAAACCTGTTGACATTGTGAGAGGCATGTCCACATCCACTGAAAACAGAACTGATCCTCATGACCCACATCCTAAACGGCAAAGAAAATGTACAAAAGTACCTGTCTACGAAAACATTGAACAAGACATTCAGAAAAGGTACAAAGAATGCTGTCTGGATGAGACAAAGAAATATGTTGGTGTTTATGAGGTTAAGAAAACCAATTTGGTCAAATATAAGTACATTGTCGTGTCCAAGCAATATTATGGGTTCATGAGTCCAGTGGCTGCCGCAGTAGTGCGTGAATATTTGCTGTGCACATACTGTGGACCCACATTTTGGTACAAGAAAAAAAAATTCAACTTACAACACCTGTTCATACAAGAGGGGGCAGTAATTCGAAACGCATTATTTGATGCCATGATCCAGAAAGATCAAGAACCACCCCCTTTTTCAACTGTCAGAAAGATCGATGTTGATGCATTTGAAAAGGACTCAATGGATGGACCATACTTTCCTTGTTGTTCTTGTTACATGCTGTTTTTCATGAATCAGCTATCTGTCCACAATGACACGAGTGATGCTAATAAGCATGTGTGTCCTCTATGTGATTCCTACATCAAACAAGGAGCTCTTCCTCCATCCAGTAATGAACAAATTTTCAGCATGAATGATGTCCCGCATGACCTTTCTAGCCTATCCTTCCTCGAGGAAAGGTTAGTTTGCCCTTACATTCCATTCATGAAGATTTAAATATTGCGGCATGGTCGCTGAAAAGAGCTAAGGGGAGGGATAAAAACAGTTCCTCTCGACACTGTCGAGTTGGTGAAAAAATTACCTCGTCCACTATCAATGAAAGAAACCATATGTCTTGCACTGAAATGCAAAATGTCATACCAGACATCTCCTTTGTTTGACAGTGTAAGGCCAGACATCATCATCAAAGCCTTACAGCATCTGGTCCACAAGTCACCCGTCTACCACAGACTGGGTTTTGAAATGAAAACAGTTGAGGTGGACAATCTTGTATCTGAGATGTCAAAATTACATTCACAAACCAAAAACCAAAAAAATAGCAAGAGAAACAAGGACGAAGCCAAAAACAATGACGATAACCTCTTTGAAGATTTAGAGGATGAACAGCTCGAACAGACCATGTACTTCACACAACCACTCATACAACAAATTTCAGATGGTCACCTTGTTACAGTGTCATGTGAAGGAAAGATACCAACAAATACTCTGTTCCACAATGACGTTGAAGAAATGTGTTTCCCAAGTTTGTTTGGTGGACTGAAAAGAAAGGCGGATGTGACACTAAATTCTTCCGAACCAGCGTCCAACTTGTCAATGCCGTATCAAAGAGTTGTCAAGTGGGAGCTATTCAATGAAGATTGTAGGTTTGCACTTCATCATGATAACATCTTTTTCAAGTTTTAAGTCTGCCAAATGCTAACAATATGTGAAATCACATCACTACGAGTGCGACAGTTAACGCAAAAAAAGGATCGCTGTAGGAAATCTGTAAAATCCAGAAGAGAGAGCACAATTACTGGAAAATAATATGATTTACAATGAGTTCAAAAAGATGCGTGGGTCAATTGCATATTGGGACGAAAACAAAAAGGATATCTTTGCCTTTCTGCGAAAAAAAAAAAACAAAAAACAGAATCCAACATTTTCTTTTCTCTTTGAGTATGGCAGACAATCGCTGGCCAGAATTATTGGGCATTCTCTACATGCTGAATGGGAAAAAGTTGTCAAAGTCAGAGATAGATGCGCTCTCATATCAAGACAAAGCAAAAATTGTTGCAAATGATCCAATCTCGCCATCACGATATTTTCATCATCGTCGCAAAAGATTCTTAAAAAATGTCATCCTGACAAAAGATGGCCCTGTTGGCGAAGTTGAAGATTATTTTGGTGTTGTGGAATTTCAACATAATGGTAGTCCCCACTGTCATGTGTTGCTGTGGGTGAAAGACGCTCCAGATGTGGAGGTCAACTCCCCAAACGAGGTCATTCAATTTGTTGACCAGTACATTACGACAGATTACATTACTGGATGAAATTCCCAACGATCTTCAAAGTTTACAACACACAAGTGCACTTTCCGTTGCAGAAAAAAGAAAGGTTCTAAAACCTGTGCGTTTGGATTTCCTCATCCACCAATATCAGCTACCGTCATACTTATTCCTCTTGACGAAAAGACATCTGAGCAAGAGAGGAAACAACACTTTTTGACGTTTTAAAAAATGATCAGAACTCTCAGGTCCATAACTGACGATATTGACTACAAACAGTTCCTCCAACTGTCTGAAATTTCCAAAGGCGAATACATTATGGCCATTCATTCCTCCTTGAAGAAGGCAACACTTCTGTACAAACGAAAACCAATACACCAAAATGTGAACCCATTCAACTCTGTTGTTTTGAAACTTTGGACATACAAATGTGTATTCATCCATATGTTGTGGCAAGCTATATTGTATCATACATGTGCAAAGGGAACAGGTTAATGAGTAGGATGTTGAGATCAGTGATGGATGCATTGAAAAAACAAGAGGGCAAGGAAAAGATCCAAACACTAATCAGGAAATTTGGAAGGTCGCTAATCCACGATCAGGAGGTCAGTGCACAGGACGCAGTGACCTTGATGACAAGAATGTCATTGAGATTTTTCATTTGCAGTTTTGTTTTCGTGAATTCTAGCCCACGAGAAAAAAGACTACTTGTTGTTAAGCCAAAGAAAGAACTTGACAAACTTGATCCTGCATCAGAAGATGTGTTCATCCAGTACGTTATAATTACATAATACGAGAGGAGACCAATGGAACTTGAAACAACATGTTTTGCTGACCTTATGTCTAAGTACAACTACAAGAAAACAAGACCTATTTTCAAGGAAGACTTTGAACCAAATGAAAGAGAAGAGGAATTCTGTGATGAGACTAATGACATAAAATCGACATATCCTGCACCACAAATGGCAGCATCAAACACAGGCCACATGTCTGGGTCACACAAAAACATTCTTGATTCAGTTGGAAACTATACACCTCGCAAAGTTTCTAGAATGATCAGATTTTTCAACTACCGGGAAGACAGGGATTACTACCATTACAAACGCGAAAAGGTTTTCTTGTTTGTGTCCTTTCGAAATGAAGATGAACTAACACCTGAATGGGTTAATAAAATGTTCATTGAAAAACAAGATGAGATAAAACAGTATTCAGCTAAATCATCCAAATGGGAGAAGGTTTCGAGAGAATTTGAGTCTTCCCTGCGGGCATCGCATGAAGCAATGGATGAAGACACCACTCAATATGCAACCAGAATTCAAACAAATACATAGGAGGGACTGGGAGTGAAATATGAGCATGTTTTTCGTCACATGTTTGTCGACAAAGCTAAAAGTGACGACGAATGTTTCACAATGAATTCCAAACTGAACATAGAGCAACGCGCATTTGCTTATGACATTATGCACAGGGTTTACACAGGAAAAGAACCAGTCCACGTTATTTTATCCGGTGGTGCTGGTGTTAGAAAATCTACCATGATACATGCTTTGTACGAGCATCTATTATGCTTCTACAATGCTCCCCCAAACAGTGACCATACGATATTGAAAGTGCCAAAACTAGCACCAACAGGTGTTGCTGCGATCAACATTGATGGTTTTACTATACATCATGCCTTGAAACTGACATGAAAAAAAGCCTTGTATACACCTCTGTCGTCTGAAGCAAGACAGTCACTGATCTTTCAGTTGGGGTCAGTGAGGTTCATCATTGTGGATGAAGTGTCAATGGTTGGACGACGTATCATGCATTTTCTGGACAGACGGATGTGAGAACTGAAAGGGAAAAATTCAGCATTTGGCGGTGTAAACATTCTGTTTGTTGGTGTTCTTTTCCAACTGAAGTCAGTCCTTGATGGTTACCCTTTTGAACCTTTTCCAGACGCAGACAATGATTCTAACCTTTCCGACGACTCATCATACTTCCCTTGGTCTCTTTTCACACTTTACGAGTTACAAACTATAATGCGTCAACGTGATGGCTTGGCAGAAATTCTGAACAGACTGCGTGAAAACAACTGCACTGATGGAGATCATTCTTTTTTCAGATCAATGCTGGTTGACCGCAACAAAAAATTCCATCCACGGGACATGTTCCACCTATTCACAGTGAATGAGAAAGTTGATGCACATAACCTTTCTTTGTTCCATTCCACGTCAACTGCTAAATTCATATGTCATGCATGGGATGCATGCATAAGCCATGGAATTGGACAATGTAACAACCATCCTTTGGATGAAGCTGGAGATGACAGACGACACACTGCAAACCTCGCTAAGATAGTTCGTCTTTTTGTTGGGTGTCATGTACAAATCATCTTGAATCTGGACACTAGTGATGGTCTGGTGAACGGTGCAACAGGATTTCTCCGCCATGCCTCGCGCATCAAGAATAAAGTAATTACATTATGAGTGGAATTTCCAAACAAATCTGTTGGAGAAAAACAACGCAAGAAATACCACACCCACATTATCAGCGAGAAAGTTCCACATGAATGGACGCCAATTAAATGAATTGAGAAGAGATTCATGGCAACAAACAACGACGGAATGGAAATGTCACGCAGGCAATTTCCACTAGCACACGCAAATGCAATCACAGTTCACAAGGCACAAGGGTGCACTTTCCACGAAGAAGCCTTTGTTGACTTGTCTGGTTTTCAACCACATCACATGTATTAGGTTGCCCTTCGTTGTTTCTCTGATGCATGATACACTCATCTTGGTCATTATGACGAAGATGAGATCAAAGTGTCCACAAGAGTTATTGAAGAGATGAAACGCCTACATGGACAGAGCATGGTTTGTTGTCTTCCAACACTACATTCCTTGTGTACACAAGATGCATTCAAATTTTACAACCACAACATCAGAAGTTTGCACAAACATGCAAGGAACATCAGTTGTAGACGTGAACTGTATAACATTGATGTCATCATCCTATCAGAAAATCACCATAACATGCACCTCGCATCCACTCTTTCACATATCCATGGAAAAAAGGCACAATGCTCCAAAGGTGTGGTTGGAAGTCTTCTCATAGCAACTTCATCTGATGTCAGTGTGCAACACCATATTGGGGATGGGTTCGAAGCCATGACATGGTGTCAAGACATTGCGCTTAGTACATCAGCACAGATGTGTGCCTTCTATTGTTCCCCCAGCTCATCCCCACTGCCCTTTCTGCAGTTTGTGCAGACGTTGGCACACAATACGTCTCCAACAATGATTATTGGCGATATGAACATAGACGTTGGTACTAACCTTCCCTTGCAATTGCAGTTTCTGAGAGAAAGCAACTTCACATTGCATGTTGACTCAGCTACACATGAAATTGGTTCTACCATTGATCATGTTTGGAGTAATATAATTTACATGTCCATGTACAAGAGGCATACTTCTCAGACCATTTCCCAATGATCATCACTGTAAAGAAATGAAATTGTACATATTGTACATTTCCGCCCCAGTTCACTGAGTCACGTCTCAGATGGCCCATGAAAGGTATGTAGTCGTCTCAATCTTGCTGTTTATACTTCCAGTCATTTTCTTGATCTGACATTATACATGTATTTTTTTTGGCAGTCTTGTGATTGTATGTTGGCATCTTTGACCTGTCTCATACGCAACACTTTCCTTATGAAAGTTCCTCCACCACCAATTGTGGATGACAGAAAAGATGTAAGTATTATCCTTGGCGATGCAAAGTGTGCATACTATTAAATTACTTGTTTTCATCACATCTCACAGAATTCAACTCTTGCAGTCACGTCTGGCAACAATCGCCGACCTGAAGCCAAGATTCCGAAGGTACCACCTGCATACAATGGTCATCAATGTCGATCTGCCTTTGGGGGAGAAGGCCCAGATTGATCCTAAGGTTTACCTTGCGGATCACTCTGGTAAGGTCATCGATCTCACAGCCCCACTGTACATACATCCAGTGGACCAATCTGACAAAGCAAGAAAGCAGCTCATGGAATCTTTTGTTGACAGTTGGAAGAGGTGGTCGTTCTACGACATATATGACACCGTGAAAGCAACAACAAGAGAGAGGTACGTACATACATCAACCAGTGCCATGCACATTATATTCAATACCTCAAATTACTCACATTGAACACTATATGCAGGTACTCAACACTCGGCCAGAACTGCACTCTTGCGTGGACAATGGGCGAATCATATGCCACTCTGATGAAGCCTATGGAGGGCGAGGTGGACCAGGTCCTGCTAGCACTGTTCAACGACAGCATGAAACGCCCTTTCCCTGCGACGCTTCCTACCACCAAGTCGATCACCTATATGTAAAAGTGGCATCTACTACAATCAGAATGCTTGAGTTTTATCATTTTGACTAACGTAGTGTCTTGTCATGATGCCTTGCAGCTTGGATTGGCCATTGGTGTTGTTGATGCAGCCAAGGCATGTATAGCCCCAAAGCAAGACTTCATCATGTATGTTGACGACTAGGCTCTGGTGGGACAAGCCTGGGGCCAGATGATGCCAGAGATTAAACAGTACCTCAACAACGACAAGGTCGTGGCCATCAATGCAATGTACGACAAAGATGGGGGCCTCAAGGCTGGAAGAGGGTATGTGTTTAATAAATGTACAACCATGAATGAAAATCCACCTACCCTGCCATAAACAACTGAATTCATATCTATTTATTACGTCGTGCAGGTCTGCCATTCATGAAATTACCAACAACGAACTGATCAACATGATATGAGACGGTGTTGACAGGGAACAACTTCCTATGATGCATGGAATTTTCAGGAAAGTTAGGTGTCAAGCATACAAACAATGATCTTATGACGCTATCAATTTAAAAACATTCACACCCTTGTACCATGCAGGTTTGATTTCACATGGATGATCCTGAGGCATAGCCTCTTGAGCACTTTGATTGTCAACATGAGCACCAAGATAACCAACCTTCGCTACGAAGAAGTGACGGAGTGCCCATGTGCAATGGAAAATGGCAGCAAGTGTACCAACGAGATCTACTTCGACTGGTTCGACAAAACCTATGTGTGTCTGGAACATGGCAACTTGGATTCAGTCCAAGGAGTACTGATGGTGACCCTCCATGCTGCAGGTGAGCAAGATGCATGTGTGCTCAATTTCTCTATGCAAATACTTCTACAACGATTATAGTCACCTGTACATTCACACAATACTTTTTGGAGAGGGATCACCTGAAAAATCTACAGCCACAGGACATCAAGCCCAGACATATCTCTTCCAAGGAAGAACGGTTCAAATGATGAAGGCTACAACACCAGAGGACCATGAAAAAATTGTTGCTGCAGGAGAACAGACAAATGACGGTCTTTGGTTATGAACCGTGGTACGTAATAGGACATTGCCAACTGATGTCACCGACAGCATCAATGCCTAATGTTCTTTCACATGTGTACTATAGATTCAAGTGAACGGTCGACAGGACAACCAAGCAAACGAGCTACTTGAAGTGCACCCACCAATGCGGGGGGACAAGGTAAACACAATTTCACTTAATTTCCATGTGTTCTGCATCCAGTATGATACATGTCTAACACGATGTTCTACACTGGCAGCGACACACTACATCTCCCACAAGGTCTCGCTTCACAAGCCCACCACCATACACTACAATCCCAGCACCGTCAAGTGTAAGTAAATCTATTCAAATGTGATGCAAACATTTTGTGCCACAATTCATGATAACAACAATCACCTGTCTCCTAACAACCCTATTTTCATATCCATTGTTGTCTGCAGGTTGGCCCCACAAATGAGGAAGATTCCCCGATGAAAAACATATCAACATCATTGGAGGGTTGTATGACATCACCTTCAAAATATTCCATTGGAAAACCTACAGATGGAGACAATTCTTGAACTACAACTGAGTTCCATATCATGTATTTACAACACACTGTTTTCAATGACCCACTGTTTTCCAAATGACCCACCACTTTGAAGAACAATCAACAATCTCAACTACATTCAAGCTACCACAAAGGTTACTGCCCACTTTCACGTGGAAGCTATATCAGCGGGCCTACATCTGCAGATGACGAATACTTTCATTGGCCACAAGAACTCCAAAGGTCAACTTGCAAATCATTGCATACCATACCAAGGCAACCTCGTCTACAGACAAATATGCATGATTACCAACTTTGGACATGACCCAATTGACATATTTGATGACCCAACCTCTCTGTGTCGACTCGATCCATGCACACATGCAAACCATATGTGTACCACTTTTGTCGTTGACATAGATAACATAGGATGTCGTCAAGTTCCAGTGCCCTGTATAGGGTCCCTAGAATGTGGTGTTGGGGTACATTGGGAATCCTGACTGGCCATAGCTACCCCGCAGTTCCAGAAGGGTGCCCCTTTGGAGAACCAACCATGTTGTCGTGGTTTGAGTGGGTGTCAGTTCAGTACACACTAGATGCACTGCATTGTTGAAGCACCGATGGCCGTTGATGTGTTTCGTCATCTAGGCATGCAGGATACGTCGTGGTCAGTTTGGTGTGTCGTGGTGTCTAGCTACGTAGAGTAAAGTAAGTCTAGATTGTGATAGACATTTCTCATTCACTCTCACTTGCACATCATTGCAAACCACACCAACCACAGACCATCTCTTGACAATGCAACATGATTACCAACTTTGGACATGACCCAATTGACATATTTGATGACCCAACCTATCTGTGATGACTCGATCCATGCACACATGCAAACCATATGTGTACCACTTTTGTCGTTGACATACATAACATAGGATGTCGTCAAGTTCCAATGCCCTGTATAGAGTCCCTAGCATGTAGTGTTGGGGTATATTGGGAATCCTGACTGGTCATAGCCAACCCGCGGTTCCGGAAGGGTGCCCCTTTGAAAAACCAACCATGTCGTTGTGGTTTGAGTGGGTGTCGGTTCAGTCCACACTAGATGCACTGCATTGATGAAGCACCGATGGCCGTTGATGTGTTTCGTCGTCTGACATGCAAGATACGTCATGGTCAGTTTGGTGTGTCGTTGGGTCTAGCTACATAGAGTAAAGTGAGTCTAGTTTGTGATAGCCATTTCTCATTCACTCTCACTTGCACATCATTGCAAACCACACCAACCACAGACCATCTCTTGACAATTTCAACATGATTACCAACTTTGGACATGACCCAATTGAGATATTTGATGACGCACCCTATCTGTGTCGACTCGATCCATGTACAGATGCAAACCATATGTGTACCACTTTTGTCGTTGACATACATAACATAGGATGTTGTCAAGTTCCAATGCCCTGTATAGAGTCCCTAGCATGTGGTGTTGGGGTACACTGGGGATCCTAACTGGCCATAGCCACCCCGCGGTTCCGGATGGAGGCCCCTTTGAAGAACCAACCACGTCGTCCTGGTTTGAGTGGGTGTCGGTTCAGTCCACACTAGATGCACTGCATTGTTGAAGAACCGATGGCTGTTGATGTGTTTTGTCGTCTAGGCATGCAGGATACGTCGTGGTCAGTTTGGTGTGTCATGGTGTCTAGCTACGTAGAGTAAAGTGAGTCTAGTTTGTGATAGCCATTTCTCATTCACTCTCACTTGCACATCATTGCAAACCACACCAACCACAGACCATCTCTTGAAAATTTCAACATGATTACCAACTTTGGACATGACCCAATTGACATATTTGATGACCCAACCTATCTGTGAGGACTCGATCCATGCACACATAAAAACCATATGTGTACCACTTTTGTCGTTGGCATACATAACATAGGATGTCGTCAAGTTCCAATGCCCTGTATAGAGTCCCTAGCATGTGGTGTTGGGGTACATTGGGAATAGTGACTGGCCATAGCCACCCCGCGGTTCCGGAAGGGTGCCCCTTTGAAGAACCAACCCCGTTGTCGTGGTTTGACTGGGTGTCGGTTCAGTCCACACTAAATGCACTGCATTGTGGAAGCACCGATGGCCGTTGATGTGTTTCGTCGTCTGACATGCAGGATACGTCGTGGTCAGTTTGGTGTGTCGTTGGGTCTAGCTACGTAGAGTAACGTGAGTCTAGTTTGTGATAGTCGTTTCTCGTTCACCCTCACTTGCACATCATTGCAAATCACACCAACCAGAGACCATCTCTTGACAATTTCAACATGATTACCAACTTTGGACATGACCCAATTGAGATATTTGATGAACCACCCTATCTGTGTCGACTCGATCCATGTAAACATGCAAACCATATGTGTACCACTTTTGTCGTTGACATTCATAACATAGGATGTCGTCAAGTTCCAGTGACCTGTATAGAGTCCCTAGCATGTGGTGTTGAGGTATATTGGGAATCCTGACTGGCCATAGCCACCCCACGTTTTCAGAAGGGTGCCCCTCTGAAGAACCAACCACGCCGTCGTGGTTTGTGTGGGTGTCGAATCAGTCCACACTAGATGCACTGCATTGTTGAAGCACCGATGGTCGTTGATGTGTTTCGTAATCTTACATGCAGGATGCGTCGTGGTCAGTTTGGTGTATCGTTGGGTCTAGCTACATAGAGTAAAGTGAATCTAGTTTGTGATAACCATTTCTCATTCACTCCCTCTTGCACATCATTACAAACCACACCAACCACAGACAATCTCTTGACAATGTCAACATGATAACCAACTTTGGACACGAGCCAATTGACATATTTGATGACCCACCCGATCTGTGTCGAATCGATCCATGCACACTTCCAAACCATATGTGTACCACTTTTGTCGTTGACATGCATAACATAGGATGTCGTCAAGTTCCAGTGCCTTGTATAGTGTCCCTTGCATGTGGTGTTGGGGTACATTGGGAATCCTGAATGGCCATAGCCACCCCGCGGTTCCGGAAGGGGGCCACTTTGAAGAACCAACCACGTCGTCGTGGTTTGAGTGGGTGTCCGTTCAATCCACACTAGATGCACTGCATTGTTGAAGCACCGATGGCCATTGATGTGTTTCGTCGTCTAACATGCAAGATACGTCGTGGTCAGTTTGGTGTGTCGTTGGGTCTAGCTACGTTGAGTAAAGTGTGTCTGGTTTGTGATAGCCATTTCTCATTCACTCTCACGTGCACATCATTGCAAACCAGACCAACCACAGACCATCTCTTGACAATGTCAACATGATTACCAACTTTGGACATGACCCAATTGACATATTTGATGACCCACCCTATCTGTGTCGACTCGATCCATGCACACATGCAAAGGATATGTGTACCACTTTTGTCGTTGACATACATAACATACGATGTTGTCAAGTTCCAGTGCCGTGTATAGAGTCCCTAGCATGTGGTGTTGGGGTACATTCATAATCCTGACTGGCCATAGCCACCCCGCGGTTTCGGAAGGGTGTCCCTTTGAAGAACCAACCATGTCATCGTGATTTGAGTGGGTGTTGGTTCAGTCCACACTAGATGCACTGTATTGTTGAAGCACCAATGGCCATTGATGTGTTTTGTCGTCTGAAATGCAAGATACGTCGTGGCTAGTTTGGCGTGTCGTTGGGTCTAGCTATGTAGAGTAAAGTGAATCTAGTTTGTGATAACCATTTCTCATTCACTCCCACTTGCACATCATTGCAAACCACATGAACCACAGACCATCTCTTGACAATTTCAACATGATTACCAACTTTTGGACATGACCCAATTGACATATTTGATGACCTACGCGAACTGTGTTGACTCGATCCATGCACACATCCAAACCATATGTGTACCACTTTTTTCGTTGACATGCATAACATAGGATGTCGTCAAGTCCCAGTGCCCTCTATAGTGTCCCTAGCATGTGGTGTTGGGGTACATTGGGAATCCTGACTGGCCTTAGCCACCCCGCGGTTCCGGAAGAGGGCCCCTTTGAGGACCAACCACGTTGTTGTGGTTTGAGTGTGTGTCCGTTCAGTCCACACTAGATGCACTGCATTGTTGAAGCACCGATGGCCACTGATGTGTTTCGTCGTCTGACATGCAAGATACGTCGCGGTCAGTTTGGTGTGTCGTTGGGGCTAGCTACGTAGAATAAAGTGCGTCTAGTTTGTGGTAGCCATTTCTCATTCACTCTCACTTGCACATCATTGCAAACCACACAAACCACTGACCATCTCTTGACAATGTCAACATGATTACTAACTTTGGACATGACCCAATTGACATATTTGATGATCCAACCTATCTGTGACAACTCGATCCATGCACACATCCAAACCATATGTGTACCACTTTTGTCGTTGACATCCATAACATAGGATGTTGTCAAGTTCTAGTGCCGTGTATAGAGTCCCTAACATGTGGTGTTGGGGTACATTGGGATTCCTGACTGGCCATAGCCACCCCGCGGTTCCGGAAGGGTGCCCTTTGAAGAACCAACCACGTCGTCGTGGTTTGAGTGGGTGTCGGTTCAGTCCACACTAGATGCACTGCATTGTTGAAGCACCGATGGCTGTTGATGTGTTTCGTCGTCTGACATGCAGGATACATTGTGGTCATTTTGGTGTGTCGTTGGGTCTAGCTATGTGGAGTAAAGTGAATCTAGTTTGTGATAACCATTTCTCATTCAGTCCCACTTGCACATCATTGCAAACCACACGAACCACAGACCATCTCTTGACAATGTCAAAATGATTACCAACCTTGGACATGACCCAATTGATATATTTGATGACCCACGCGATCTGTATAGACTCGATCCATGCACACATCCAAACCATATGTGTGCCACTTTTGTCGTTAACATGCATAACAGAGGATGTCGTCAAGTCCCAGTGCCCTGTATAGTGTCCCTAGCATGTGGTGTTGGGGTATATTGGGAATCCTGACTGGCAATAGCCACTCCACGGTTCCGGAAGGGGGCCCCTTTGAAGAACCAACCACGCCGTCGTGGTTTGAGTGGGTGTCCGTTCAGTCCACACTTGATGCAATGCATGGTTGAAGCACCGATGGCTAGTGATGTGTTTCGTCATCTGACATTCTGGATACATCGTGGTCAATTTGGTGTGTCGTAGGGTCTAGTTACGTAGAGTAAAGTGTATCTAGTTTGTAATAGTCATTTCTCATTCACTCTCACTTGCACATCATTGCAACCACACCAACCACCAACCGTCTCTTGAAAATTTCAACATGATTACCAACTTTGGACATGACCCAATTGACATATTTGATGACCCACCCTATTTGTGACAATTCGATCAATGCACACATCCAAACCATATGTATAGCACTTTTGTCGTTGACATGCATAACATAGGTTGTCGTCAAGTCCCAGTGCCCTCTATAGTGTCCCTAGCATGTGGTGTTGGGGTACATTGGGAATCCTGACTGGCCATAGCCATCCCGCGGTTTCGGAAGGGGGTCCCTTTGAAGAACCAACCACGTTGTCATGGTTTGAGTGGGTGTCAGTTCAGTCCACACTAAATGCACTGCATTGTTAAAGCACCGATGGCCGTTGATGTGTTTCGTCGTCTGACATGCAGGATGCGTCGTGGTCATTTTGGTGTGTCGTTGGGTCTAGCTACGTAGATTATAGTGAGTCTAGTTTGTGATAGACATTTCTCATTCACTCTCACTTGCACATCATTGCAAACCACACCAACGACAGACCATCTCTTGACAATATCAACATGATTACCAACTTTGGACATGACCCAATTGACATATTTGATGACCCACTCTATATGTGTGGACTCGATCCATGCACACATGCAAACCATATGTGTACCACTTTTGTCGTTGACATACATAACAGAGGATGTCGTCAAGTTCCAGTGCCCTGTATAGAGTCCCTATCATGTGGTGTTGGGGTACATTGAGAATCCTGACTGGCCATAGCCACCCCGCGGTTCCGGAAGGGTACCCCTTTGAAGAACCAACCACATCGTCGTGGTTTGAGTGGGTGTCGGTTCAGTCCACACTAGATGCACTGCATTGTTGGAGCACCGATGGCCGTTGATGTGTTTCATCGTCTGACATATAGGATACGTCGTGGTCAGTTTGGTGTGTTGTTGGGTTTAGCTACATAGAGTAAAGTGAGTCTAGTTTGTGATAGGCATTTCTCTTTCACTCTCACTTGCACATCATTGCAAACCACAACCATAGACCATCTCTTGACAATGTCAACATGATTACCAACTTTGGACATGACCCAATTGACATATTTGATGACCCACCCTATCTGTGTCGACAAATCCATGCACACATCCAAACCATATGTGCACCACATTTGTCGTTGACATGCATAACATAGGATGTCTTCAAGTTCCATTGACATGTATAGAGTCCCTAGAATGTGGTGTTGGGGTACACTGGGAATTCTGACTGGCCATAGCCACCCCGCGGTTCCGGAAGGGTGCCCCTTTGAAGAACCAACCTCGTCGTTGTGGTTTGAGTGGGTGTCGATTCACTCCACACTAGATGCAGTGCATTGTTGAAGCACCAATGGTCGTTGATGTGTTTTGTCGTCTGACATGCAGGATACGTTGTGGTGAGTTTGGTGTGTTGTTGGGTCTAGCTACATAGAGTAAAGTGAGTCTAGTCTGTGATAGCCATTTCTCATTCACCCTCACTTGCACATCATTGCAAACCACACCAACCAACCACCGTCTCTTGACAATGTCAACATGATTACCACATTGGACATGACCCAATTGACATATTTGATGACCCACCCTATCTGACAATGATGTCGATCAGTCATGCCGATCTCATCAATGGACAATGCCAACATGATCAACTTCACTCATGTTAGGTAAGCAAGGTAAGGAGGTCAGTGCCGTCTTCAAATGCTCCTTTTCAGTCAGTATGATTCTTAGAAGCATCGACTCAACAACCCAAGTTGTTTGTTTAATTGTGTATTAGTCTTTAATGGCGTGATAGTCAACGCCATATAAGTAGTGCAATTACCTTTAGAGTGTACAGATGCATTGTGACATAGAAATTAATGCACTTGGTTACAATGTATATCCACAAAGCAAAATCAGGGTATTACACATCTACATGTAGCTATATATACATGCGGTGTAATGCAGACCTGATATCAATAAATTACATTTGGGCATTTTACTTTGACCCAGTAGGATGTAATACAACCATATTAGACGTATTATAAGCATCTTAGCCATATTAAGCATATAGTCACACTTAGACAACTAGGTTACTTGCATATTGGCATTTAGACATAACAAGATGGCATGTTATCTAGCCACACCAGACATAGGTAGCATATTAGCATTATAAGCATATAGACACACTTAAATCACTACATAACACGCATATTGGCGTTTTAGTCATAACCCATAATGATGTAATCTAGTCATACTACACACAAGTAGCATACTAAAATTAATAGCATATTAGACATATTAAGCATATAGATTCACAAATACACTACGTCACATACATACTTGCATTTTACTACTATATATGTATAGTTTTGTATCGACATTATAAACATAATGACCATTATGCCATCGTCAAAATGGTACCATCATAAAGCGTGTACCAAAGTTCATATACCAACATAATATGCTTATTACCACATTAGGGAAACATGTTTACCAGCAGTAGCCACAATTATAATCTACGCCATTGTACACATACACAATGAAGATCATTCGTGCCTAATTACATTAATCACCAAGGATGCTAGTGTAACGACGCTGGCTGTTTTGAGACTAATTGTGGAACCAAAACGTAGGCCCTCAGAGTAGTTACCCCAAGGAGCCCGAGTGACTGACCGCCTCAACCATTTTGGCTGAGACGCGTCACGGCGAAACGGACATGGTCGTCATAGGGCATCTTTACAATCATGCAACCTAAAAACCCTATCGTTCGACGTGGCACGACCATGTGAAATAGGACCCTAGCGACCAACTAGAGTGGAGGAGTGACGCGATGGATTTTGCATCGCGGTATTCCTTTCTCCTCAAATCCGGCCACGGGCTATTTTCCAGGCTAGAGTCGAACTCGACTCTAACCCATATATTTTTCCGGGCTTTGGCTCCTCGAAACCTGAGCCTCGAGTACCCGAAGTACCGATAATTATTTAACGACCATTTTTTACTGGTCCGTATGCTACAGCTCGTGTGTGAAACTTAATGGCACAAAGATAAATTCACAAGAGAAACATCCACAAGTGGTATACATCCGAACATATAAAGTACGCCATATATTCCTCCACATATATTCCTACTAGTGGTATACATCCGAACATATTTCATGTCAAACACTTGCAATAGTAGACACATTTGTACATTGGTACTCACTTTAAGATTACGCTACAAGAACCTAAACCTTCAAAAGCAACAAAGCTTGCAATATAGACACTCTGTCACCCAAAATTTACACAGATAGATGATATGCATATGTACACCACACATACATTATATATTTATACCTAAATTGGCACCTTTGATGAGGAAACAATAGGAAAAAAGGAAAAAAAGAAAAAAAGAAATCATACGTTGATACGCACATAACGGTATAATATTAACACATTGTGATGAAGAACTCAAGTTCAATTGAACATGTCTTTTACTCTTTACTACACCAGTTTACGACCTAGTTTCTCTTAACTTACCGGGATGACGTCATGGATTATCTTGTTGGTATATGCGCGGAATGAGTGATCCTCAAGAAAATAGAAGTGTTAAAATAAAAAAAGTGATCGCAATAAGGTTACTATGTAACCCAACAATGTTGGTTTACATGTCAAAGTCATGTGGTGACCTCTGGCCTCGCTGCACTCTCACTTCACTGATGCAGGTGACTGACGAGCGGAAGGCATTGCCGCTGACTCGCCCGTCGGCTCGACGTGACGACATGACGTGGCAACCCCTCTGACAAGTTGTCGAAGACCTTTTACCACACCACAGATGCATGATGCGTGCTCTTGAGAAATTGTGTGAGGGTGTAATGGTGGATAGCCAGGGTATCTCCCAAACCTAGTTCCTACCGGCTTCTTGACCGGGTGTGGACACCTGGCTTGTGGGGATAAATTAGATTTAGGAGTTGGCTCTAATCCAACCACGCTCGAGGGCAATGAGCGACAGCGAGCTCGCTGCTCGCTTGCTCGCTGCTCTCAAGCACGTAACAGCGAGCACCCCGTTCCTAATTACTTGGTTTTTTACATCCCTCACTTCAAAATCCTCCTTTGTTGAATGCATGGTTGCTTTTCTTGGCACACAGCTCCATTTGCCCTAGCCTACTGCGTCAGTTCATCACAGCAGCTCTAGCTACTGGTATCAGTGCAGCTTCGTCAAAGCAGGACGTCAGGCTCTCCCGCCAATCTGCGTCCTGAGCCTGGGGTGCGACTGTTTTCCCTGACGACGCACTCGGACCCACAACGCGCGGCATCTCTCCTGCGCGTCTAAGGGATCACCTGGAGTGGTGTCATCAGCCTTCCGCCTCTCTCCCTTGTCTTCCGCCTTCGCATCTCGTGGCTCTCGACCATCATGCGAGTAGCCGGCCGCTCACACCCGGCATTTCTGCGCACCCCCTGCCTGCTACTCTAGCCGTCCGCACCGTTGCCTTGCCATTGCCCCAGCATACAGGAACGTCCATGACATGCAACACACGCAGCGGTCACCCATCAGACCTGCTGCTCCAAGCATTCTCGCCGTCGCACTGGAAGTCACGTGTCAGTCGCGCTATTGCTGTCTGCGAAGCCGCCCGTCAGTAACTCACGCTGTGCATTCTTGCAGTTCTCTGCAGAGGAGCGGGTCACATCTCCAGGCTAGCATCGCGCACCCCATTTTCCCTCTCCTCCACGCAACGTCCGCCCTTCCACATCAGCCGTAGCATACCAACCGCCAGAGCAGCAGCCCCCTCAACTGCTGGCCGCCACCCTCAGAAGACCACCGTCGCCTCGGCAGCGTTGTCCGTCATGCTGGCGTCACGAGAGGCACTCAGTCCGCTGTTGCCCGGGCTGTACTACGCGGGGTGGCCAACGCACCGCTGCTCTTGCTCACGTCGTGGTCACAACAGCGACTCCACAGCAAGGTCCCCGCTACCTCAAACCTCGGTAAGCGTCTCCCCTCCCGTTTCTCCCGAGGGTCTTCAATCACGTGGCGTCGTTGTCGAGGACATCACATTCGTCCAGTTGTGGGTGGCGTTCGTGGAGGACTGCACTGCACTCTCAAACATGTTCTCGCGCGTTGCCTCCACTGTTATCGACGCCACAGCTGCCACTGCAGCTACCTTTGCAGCAACAGCCAAGGCTGCACGTGCCCCTGCCGCCACGTCGGCTGGCAGGACTGCCGAGACTTTCACTGAGGCAGGTATGGTGATTGGACCTATTGCCGCAACAGTTGCTGACATTGGCACACAGCTTGCAGTTGCCGCGTCAGCTACGACATCCGTCACAGCATCTGCAGCATCAGCCACTGCAGTGGCAGCATGATCAATCCGCACGTCCACAGCTGCCGCCGTGACGCACGCTTCCTCATCTTCATTGGCCGCTGTCAACGTCATCACTGCCTTCATCTATGCCGTCGCTGTTTTCACCACACTCGGCACCGCTGTCGTCACAGGCACCCTTGCTCTCTTTGTCCCAGTCATTGCTGCTGTCTCTGTCCTAGCCGCCGCCTCCACTGCTGCGGTTCCTCCACTTCTCTCTTTCCTCCGCAGACCATCTCCCCCCACAGCCTCGTGAGCTGTCCGTCTGCTTGCATCTTGCCGTTGGACTCTTGCCTCTTTTCTCCTTTCTCCCTGCGGTGGCTTGCTGTGTCTGACTTGGGGTGGGGTTGTCCTGCAGCGTTTTACTTGCTAAGGCACTCTCTGATTTCCCACGCCCACTGGGGCGGGGGAAACTCTGCCAAAATCTGTCCGGCAGAGCCCCTTCGTCGTCACCATGCCTGGTGACAACGAGTCAGTCATTGCTGACCTACAGCGTCAGCTGAGCCTCGCGCGCGAGGCTTAGCGGGAGGCTGAAGATCGCCTTAAAGTTGCAAATGACAATCGCGCATCATTTGCTTATGAAGTCGCTGCTATAGTCCTCAAGCGTCTCCCTACTGCGTCTGTCACCCTCTCTGGCACCGCTGCCGGTACCAGTGTTGGTGCCTCCTCTACGTCGTCTACTACTAGCACAGGTACTGCCAATTCTGCTGCTACTGCGCCTGCTGCCACCTCTGCCACCGTAGCCCGCCAACATGACTTCTTCTCACAAACCCCAGTCCTTGCCGTTGGGCTTGTTTTCTCTACCCGGGAAACTCGCTTCAGTGCCTGGGCTCAAGGGGATAGCCTGTGGCAGTACTACTTTCCAGCAGTCCCGCCTTTCATGCCTGTCGCTGATGAATCTGCTCGTGCTATCCGCGCCATCATCGTCGCCGCACCCGAGACGCTCGTTAATGATGTCGGCACATAAAACACAGACCCTGCCACCCAACGCCCTGCTAACCCCATTGGCGCATACACCATTCTTCGCTGCCGCAGTACTGTCAGTGGCCAAGCTGCACAGAGCACACTCACCGTGCAGTTCAACACGCTCTTAATGCGTGCATACGAATCGGCCGATGTGTATTGGGCCCGCAGGCTCAAACTGCTCCGTGAGCTTGACAAAGCTGCACCTGGCCAACTGTCGGCGGTGCTCACCATGGTCAATGGCTTGATCCCCGAGCTCTCTGACCTCCTTCGTGGTGTCAAAGCTGATGAGCTATAGCGTCTTGCATCACAGCCTGTGCCGCCCATGTCCCCTCCTGGTGTTGGAGAACTTTGGGACTTTGCGGCGGAGCGTCTGGCTGCCTGGTGGACCAGCCTACAAAACAAGCGTCTCCACCGCTCTGCTGTCGCTGGGGTTGCTACTATCACTACTTCAGCCTCTTCCCCCGGTTCTGCCTCTTCCTCTACTAAATCATCCTCTTCCTCCACTACCGCCACGGCTCTTGCCTCTCAAGGCCGCGGCCGCGATTGCGGCAAGGGCAAAGGCCGAGGGAAAAATCCGGACTCTACTTCTCGGATTCCTGGCGAGGTGGTGTGCTGGAACTGTGGCTCCTCTAAGCACTCCGCTCGGATGTGCCCTGCCCCACCTGATGATCTTCGCCTTGCACGCACCATGCGTGCCCACTGGACTTGCTCCAGCAGCTCCTCCTCCTCTATAGTCAGCACCAACACCAGCTCCAGCTCCAGCTCCAGCGCCTTGTCACGGTTTGCAAGCTCCTCCTCCATGCAGGCCCACTCCACTGCAAGTGTCCTCTCCCTGCCTCCACCGATGGCGTTTCCCTGGGGTTGGCCGCCACCGTATGGGGTGCCCGTCTACTCTGGTCCCCCTTCTCCGGCCTACTTCACCCCCCCGTGGCTTCCTCCCTCCTCGGGGTCCTCTGCTCCGTCCTCGGTGTCCTCCGTCGATGGCGAGTGCCAGATGGAGCAGTCCCTTCTTCAGTGTCTTCACCTTCACGATCAGGGAGGTGAGAGTGTCACTGCAATGACCAGTGGTCCCTCATGCCACTCTGACTCTGTTCTTTGTGGGGATCCCCCGGGTCATGTTCTTTGGTGTCCGTCTACATCTGTTCCGTGGGTCGAACACTGGCAGTCTTTCGTACTCCCTCGGCGTCTCGCAGCCTGCACTTCGTCATCCCCTCCTGTTGGCACTGTTGCTACATGTCGTCTTCTTCCTGGGGTTCGGGTACCGGGTGGCTTCTGGGTCCTTGACTCAGGGGCCACTCACCACATGACGTCCGTCCACGCCTCCTTTGTTTCATTGGGGCCTGCCGGTCCTGTTCGCTTTGTCCGCACTAGGTCTGGCCAGTTGCTTCCCGTTCAGGGCGTGGGCGTCGTGCGCTTCGTTGGTCCCAGTGGCGTGCTGTTCTTGTCTGATGTTCTCTATGTGCCTTCCTTGGAACTCAGCCTCCTGTCGGTGACTTCGCTAGACGATCAGGGCATGGATTTCTGTGCTAGTCAGGGCATCGGCACTGGCCGTTTTCGCTCCTCGGGTTGTGTCGTCCTTCAGGGTGTCAAGTGTGACAAGCTCTATCGTGTTCCTTTGCTTGTATCCTCCACCCTGTCTTTTGGCACCTCCCTCGTTCATGTCGCTCCCTCTCTTTTTCCTGACCATGTTCAGCTCTTGCATCGTCGTCTAGGGCACGTTCACACAGATGCCATCACCAGCATGCTCCGCCTCCAACCTGCGCTCGGTCTGTCTCCGTCTACTTTTCCGGCACCCTGTCCCTCTGACTATCTTGATTGTACCCAGGGAAAAATGCATCGCTCTCCTTTCGCTACCTCTACCTCCCAGTCCTCTCACCCCCTTGATATTTTTCATGCTGACGTCATGGGTCCCCTTCTCCATGCATTTCTTGGGGGTGCCGGACAGTATGTCTTGTGCCTCACTGATGACTTCTCTCATTTTTGCTGGCTTTTCGCTCTCCGCCAGAAGAGCGATGTTTGCGCTGTCCTTGAGTCTTGGCTCGTGCAAGCCGAGCGATCGTGTCAACGGTCCCTACGTGTCTTCTGCATTGATCGCGGCGGTGAGTTCCTTGGTCCCACCCCCCGCCTCCTCGAGTCTAAGGGGGTGTGTCTGGAGACCTCTACTCCCTACACACCCGAGCAAAATGGTGTCTCTGAACGCTGGAACCGGACGCTTGCCGATGGCGTCCAGACTCTTTTATCTGATTCCGGTCTTTCTCCGTTGTTTGCCTTTGAGGCCATGTGCTACATGACCTGGATTTGGAACCGTGTCCCCCTCGGTCCCCTCCCACGTACAGTCACCCTTTTTGAGCGTTGGTATGGCGCCCGCGCCGATCTTTGCCTCGCTTGTGTATGGGGTTGCATTGCGTCTGTCTGGCTGCCTGAGGACCTTCACGATGGGAAGCTCTCCCCGCGTGGTCGTCTCTGTCCCTTCCTGGGTGTGTCCGCCCAGTCTAAGGCCTGGCGCTTCTGGGATCCAGAGCGCCAGTGTGTTGTGGAGTCTCGTGATGCCTTGTTCTTCGAGTCCATCTTCCTTTGTGACCTCATTCGTCCTGTCTCCTTGGCCTCCCTTCTGCCGCTCTCTCGGTTGCGGGGGGAGTTCGGACTTGCAGTCCCTGCTGGTCCCGCATGTCCTGATGCTATTTCCACTCAACATCCTTCACCCTCAGTGCGGCTTCCTGAGTCAGACTCTGCACGACCCTCTGTGGCTCACCCGGCCTCGTCGCCCAACGCTTCTGCTTCTCCTGTCTTGTCCTCCCCATCTGCGTCCGACTCCGTGTCTCCTGCACACTCCATGTCCCCTGCGCACTCCTCCGCGTCCCCCTCTCGTACGCCGGCCCCGGCCATGTCGACCCATGCTGCTCCCTCGGTCCAGCTCCCAAATCCCCCTTCGTTCGTGGTGGTCACCTCCATGCTCTCCCCACTTGCTCTCACAGCGCCTCTGCGTCTAACCCGCGATTGCTTCCGTCCTAGCCTACGCCGTCGCCAGCACTGCCGACAGGCATGGATGCCTTGGGCTTGGCCACAGGGGTTGTCCACCCTAGCTCCGCCCTTGGCTATGCACTACTCCTTACGGAGCATGAGCAAGCACTGGACGCCGCCATTCTTGGCAGCATTGCAGAGTGTCCTACCACTGCTGTTGCGTCGCTCCCGTCGCCTGATCCCACCACAGTCCGCGAGGCACATGCAGCACCTGACTCTAAGCAGTGGGAGGCTGCCATGCGTGATGAGCTTCGAGCTCTTGATGATCATGCTGTCTATGAGCTTGTTGATCTACCACCCGGTCGCAAGGAAATTGACGCTCGCTGGGTTTTTTGGTAGAAGTACAAGCCAAACGGTGAGCTCGACAAGTTCAAGGCACGTCTTACGGCTAAGGGATTTTCCCAGGTCGCCGGCGTCCACTTCGACGAGACGTTTTCCCCTTTCGGACGCTACACCACTGCTCGAGCTCTCCTCAGCCTTGTGGCGCATCATGACTGGGAGCTCGAGCAGATGGATGTCAACAATGCCTTCTTGCACAGACATCTGGAGGAAAGGATCTATATGATCCAGCCTCCAGGGTTTGTGGATGGCATGGACAGGGTTTGGAGACTGCGCAAGGCCCTCTATGGCCTCAAGCAGTCTCCCAGGTGTTGGAATCAGGAGATCACTTCAACACTGGAGAAAGGGGGGTACCGACGGGCCACCATTGACCCTTCCCTTTTCATCACTCCAGTGTCATCACCCTTCGCAGCCATTCTCGTCTATGTCGATGACCTGCTGATCGCTTCACCCGGTAGTGAGGCAGTAACCTCAGTCAAGTCCCTGCTACAGTCCTTGTACAAAATGAAAGATCTGGGTCTGGCTCGAGTCTTTCTAGGCATGGAGCTTGAGCGCGACCGCGCTCGTCGCGTTCTCCACGTTCATCAGGCCGCCTACGTCAGGGGCCTGGGGGAGCGCTTTGCCTCACTTTCTGAGGCTGTCCCCACTTCCTCCATACCAATGACACCCACTGGACAGCGGCTGCTCAAAACACTTGGCGTGTCAAAGCTCGGGAAGATAGTGGAGGTGGCTGACTATCTGAGAGTGATAGGGTCTCTGATGTACCTTGTTACCACTACGCGGGCAGACGTTGCCTTAACTGTGAACTTTCTTACCCAGTTCCCACAGTGCCCTAGAGTGCGCCACATGGAGGCAGCGTTACGTGTCGTCAGGTATGCACTCTCTACTGCTCGTGTCGGCCTTTGCTACCGGGCACAGCCGTCGGTGGTCATCGATGGATACACTGACAGTGACTGGGCGCACGACGTTGATGCTCACATTCGTACTGGCTAAATCTTCCTTGTTGGGGGGACGGCGATCTCATGGAAAAGTGGTAAGCAAGGGTGCGTTGCGTGCAGCTCCAGCGAGGCTGAGTATGTTGCCCTTGGTGCAGGGACCTGTGAGAGTGTCTGGTTGTGTCGACTGTTGCAGCAATTGCGTGTCCCTATCCATTGCATCACCTTGCGCTGTGACAACCAAAGCACAAAGGCAATTGCTGAGCACGATGGAATGCATCACACTCGCACTAAGCATATCAATGTTGAACACCATTTTGTGCGTGAGCGGGTGGCTGCCGGCGATGTCCAAATCGTGTGGGTTGACACCAGACACTAACAGGCTGATTTCTTCACAAAGGCACTAAGCAGTAACGTCTTCAAGGCAGCCGTTCATGCAGTTGGGTTGTTGTGTGCTCGTGATGTCCCAGGTTGATCCGTTGTGACAGTGCCTGTGTGTAGTCCATCGTCACTACTCGTGATGCCAGTCTCGTGCCTGTG
>SZWC01007539.1:98893-105748 GCA_023375785.1 Penium margaritaceum
CACGCAAACAGGAAGTTGCAGTCATCGTTGAAATCGATGGTTGAGGAGCCCAATGGCCGATTTCAACGACACCCAGCCTCACCCCAAATCTCATTGCCCTGCGATGGGTGTGCTGTGCTTTTGGTTTTTCATTGTCTTTTGCGATACATATTATTGGGTTACATAGTAGGGCAACTATACGCGAACTGCTTGGTTTGCGACCCGCATAGACGCGAAGTGCCGGGTCCAGATCGCGACGATGGTAGGCGCCTGTTTCGGTTTCCAGTAAATTCTAAATGTCGACTTCGGACTTTCATGTTTAGTTTATGCCTATTTTCAAGCCGCAGATGTGCGAGGACCAACTATCGTTGGAAACCAGTCTCGCATGTACTCTTCTAGCGACCGAGTAAATACCGATGCTAATCGCTGGCAACCTCTTGGTTTACTCGACAGGTTCCACGTAGTTTTTTTAAGACACACCCTCATTCATTCTGTTTACTAGAACAGCACCCAGAAACGACGCACCCACGAGAGTGGCGACAGCGACTCACACTGGCACTCGCCACTCTCACAAGTTTCTCGCTTCTGATTAGACCGAAGTTTCTGTGATGAATTTCTGGTTCGTCAACTCATGTTGGAATCTATTCGTCCGGTGCCGGACGAATCGATGCTTGTTTAATTGTGCGTTTCTCCACTTTTCAGTTCGTCGGCCGAACATTCACCCCCCATCACGTGGACATCCGATGGGAGGGCGCTTCCAGAATAGGCCTCTTTGATGAACCAGGAAACGGTACGGCAGGATCCAGGTACGAATCCCGACAAGAGGTAGTCCGCGTCAGGAGGGGGGTCGAACTTGGCATCCGGCAGAAATTTATCCTACATAGTAACCCATTGTTGGGTTACATAGTAACCTTATTGTGGTCGCTTGAGGGTGCGCGCCTATTTTGTCGTGTAGCGGATTTTTGGGGCGAAGCTGTGCGAAGGGGAGACATCAGAAAAATCAATCGCACGGTCAAGACAAGAATGTTATAGTTCCCTGCTAGGATGAGAGAGTAGATGGGAGGAATCTGTTTTAGAAGGCATTATTGTTGTACTTAAAATGTGATAAAAATACTTTTGCGTAATTTTTTAAACAAAATAGTAAGCCTTATGTGCCGGTGTGCAGTTTTATGCCCATATTTTCATGTATTGATTTTTGCAAGTTGACATTGTACGAACATTATTCATGTGGAAAAAATTGGGCTTCAATTTTTTAGCAATAGAATGATTTTAAACTGATTTGAACCTTTTCTCTCAAACATTATTCTTAGCAATGTCACCAATGTACCACATCTTACATAATGTAAGTAAAAGACATGAGTAGGGACATCAAGAGGACTTCTCTTGACATCCTATAAAAACATATGTTATGATATTACAAATTTTGGTGCCCATTCATTTATTTTAGTTCATTATGATGTGTACCTTGTTGTCATTCTTATGTTAGGTTTTTGCGTTGCAAGCTTTTCACATGACACGACTTGACAATATGACACACAACATGACATGAAATAAAATGACAACACATGATACAACATAAGACGACACAACATCACACGAGATGTCACAACATGACAACACCCTTTTTGCGACACGACACAACACGACACGACACGACACGAAACGGTACGACACGTCACAAAATGGTACAACACGATGTGAAACAGCACGATGCGACCTGACTTGACACGGCATGGCATGATACAACATGGCATGACACAACACGACACAACATGACACGACACGCACGACACGACACAACAGGACACGACACGACATGACACGACACAACAAAACACGACACGACACGACACAACACGGTACAACAGGACAAAACACGGTACGACACGACACGACATGATACGGCACGACATGACACGATACGACACGACGCGACATGGTACGACACGACATGAAACGGTACGACAAGACCTGACTTGACATGGCATGACATGACACGACACAGCATGACACGCCACGAGACGACACGACACGACACGACACGACACGACATGACACGACACGACACAACACGACACGACACGACATGACACGACACAACAAAACACGACACGACACGACACAACACGGTACAACAGGACAAAACACGGTACGACACGACACGACATGATACGGCACGACATGACACGATACGACACGACGCGACATGGTACGACACGACATGAAACGGTACGACAAGACCTGACTTGACATGGCATGACATGACACGACACAGCATGACACGCCACGAGACGACACGACACGACACGACACGACACGACATGACACGACACGACACAACACGACACGACACGACATGACACGACACAACAAAACACGACACGACACGACACAACACGGCACAACAGGACAAAACACGGCACGACACGACACGACACGACACGACACGACATGACACGACACGACACAACACGACACGACACGACACGACATGACACGACACGACACAACACGACACGACACGACACGACATGGGTCGACACGACATGACACGACACTACACGACACGACATGACACGACACCACATTACACAACACGACACGACACGACACAACACTACACGACACAACTCGACACGACACAATACGACACGACACGGCATGAGATGACACAACACGACACAACACGACACGAAAAGACACGACATGACACGACAGGACACGGCACAGCACGGCACAACACAACACGACACGACATGACTCGACACAACATGACACAAACACATGACATGGCATAACATAACAGTACACCAGACGACACAAGAAGGGACCACACAACACGACTCAACACATCAGAAGGCTACATGACACGGTGTGATAGAACCACACCATATGACATGACACAACATGACTTGACCACACGATATGACAAGAAACAACGCTACACGACATAACGTCATACGTTGTCTAAAGGAAGTTAGGTTGTTTCTAGTCTACTCACAACTTCAACTTGCTATTTACATAGCAGGTTCTCATGTTCTTGCTATGAATTTTCTAAGTATGAACGATAAGAATCCTACCTATACCATTGATGACGAACACAAACATGAATAGAATAGAAAACCTCAAAATATCACATCACTTACCTTATTTACCTTATTGGTTGGTTTGTTACACGTTGAGGAGGGTAGATCTGCACTCTCGTACTTTTTTTTGTTGAATGGGTATGGAGCCTTGCGATTGGAATTCAAGAGCGTACTTGGTTGCATACTATTTTGCAAAGATACCCCTGTCTGGGCAAATAGTAACCATGAGCAGGGGCCTTTGCACATTCAAATCCGCCTCATGTAGATATCGCGAGGACATACAAGAGTATTATATGGATGTACGTACATGGTACTTGATATTAGTACTTGACGTGTTGCATGGATGAAGAGCGTTATGATTTGAATCGAAGAGTGTACAAGGTTGTATACAATTTTTCAAAGATACCCCTGCCAGGGCAAAGAGTAACCATGAGCAGGGGCCTTTGCACATTCAAATCCACCTCATGTAGATATCGCGAGGATGTACAGAAGTTATATACGCATGGATGTAAACGATACATAATGTTGGTACTCGACTTGTTACAAGAGGAGCCTTGCCATTGAAATCGAAGGGCGTACTCGGTTGCATTTGTTTTGCAAAGATACCCCTGTCTGGGCAAAGAGTAACCATGAGCAGGGGCCTTTGCACATTCAAATCCGCCTGATGTAGATATCACGAGATCATTTAAGAGTATTATACAAATGCACATGCGTGGTGCATAATATTTGTGCTTGACTTGTTGCATTCATAAAGAGCCTTGCAATTGGAATTTTTCAGTGACTTGCAATGAACTTGGTTGTCATTTTGATTAAAAAAATATGGCACAAACGATATTTGATAATGGTACTCCATGTACATTTGGGGGGTTTTGGTGACATAATTGTTGTCCTTGATCAATCATAACACAATGACAATGATTGTCATTGGTCAGTAATTACACAATGACGATGATTGTCGTTGGTCGGTCATAACACAATGACCATGATTTTCATTGGTCGGTATCAGTCATAGTCGCAGTCTCAGTCGCAGTCGCAATCGCAGTCGCAGTTGCAGTCATAGTCTCAGTCGCAGTCGCAGTCAGTCACAGTCACAGTGAGTCGTAGTCCCAATCCCAGTCCCAGTCGCAGTCGCAACCACTGCCATTGTCAGTGTCACTGTCACTGTCACTGTCACTGTCAGTCAGTCGGCACTGTCAGTCGTCACTGTCAGTCGTCACTGTCAGTCGTCACTGTCAGTCGTCGTTGTCGCCGTCACCGTTGGCTCTTTTCCTGGCTAGGCATACGCATTGGCACACATATCCATACCTGCACACGTACACGCACATCACGTCACATCACATCGCATCGCATCGCATTGCATCGCATCACATCACATCAATCGCATCAATCGCATCGCATTGAATCACATTGTATTGCATCACATCACATTGCATCGCATCACATCACATCATGCCAATTTTTCTACGCCAATGTCGATGTTGATGAGGATGTCGACGTCGATGTCGATGTCGATGTCGACGTCGACGTCGATGGCAATGTCGAATTTGATTTCGATGTCAATGTCGATGTTGATGTCGATTTCTATGTCTATGTCTATGTCTATGTCTATGTCTATGTCGATGTCACTGTTGATGTCGATGTCAATGTTGTCGATATCATTATCGATTTCATTGTCGATGTCACTGTCAATGTCATTATCGATGTCACTGTCACTCTCACTGTCATTGTCACTGTCACTGTCACTGTCACTGTCACTATCACTTTCACTGTCACTGTCACTGTCACTATCACTGTCACTGTCACTATCACAGTGTGTCACATCACACCGCATCGCATTGCATCACATCACAGGACATCACATAACATCACACCACATCATAACACGTCACGTCACATCGCATCGCATCGCATTGAATCGCATCAATCGCATGAGTCGCATTGCATTGCATCACATTCCATCGCATCGCATTGCATCAAATTGCATCGCAACGCATTGCATCACATCACACCACATCATATCATTTTGTTTATGTCAATGTCTCTATTGATGTCGACATCGACGTCAATGTTGACTTTGGCGTCAATGGCAATGTCGATCTTGTTTTTGATTTTGATGTCGATGTTGATGTCGATGTCGATTTCTATGTCTATGTCTATGTCGATGTCGATTTCATTGTCGATGTCATTGTCGATGTCGATGTCGATGTTGACATCGATGTCGATGTCGATGTCACTGTCGATGTCGGTGCCGCTGTTACTGTCGATGTCACTGTCATTGCATCGATCACATCTCCTCGCATTGATCGCATCGCATCGCGTCACATTGCATCGCATCGCATTGCATCGCATCGAATTGCATCGCATCGCATCACATCACATTGCTTCACATCACATCACATCAAATCACATCACATCACTTCACATCACATCACATCACATCACATCACATCACATCAAATCACATCACATCACATCACATAAAAAAACTGCCACTGCCACAGCCACTGCCAACGTCACTGTCACTGTCACTGTCACCGTCACTGTCACTGTCACTGTCATTGTCAGTGTCAGTGTCACTGTCACTGTCACTGTCAGTGTCACTGTCACTGTCACTGTCACTGTCACTTTCACTATCACTGTCACTGTCACTATCACCGTCACTTTCACTTTCACTATCACTGTCAGTGTCACTGTCACTGTCACTGTCACTATTACTATCACTGTCACTGTCACTGTCACTGTCACTGTCACTGTCGCTGCCACTGTCATTGTCACTGTCACTGCCACTGCCACTGTTGCTGTCACTGTCACTGTCGCTGTTGCCGTCACTGTCACTGTCACTGCCACTGCCACTGTCGCTGTTGTTGTCGCTGTTGCTGTTGCTGTCACTGTCACTGTCACCGTCCCTGTCCCTACACCTCCATGAAAACTTACATGCATTGCAAAAAACTTTCAGCATTGCCCTGTTTGTCTTTTGAGGCCCGTACACGGCGACATATAGTTTGGCATAATGTACAGAAATACACCATCGATGTTATCACCGGACTGAACCGAATCATGCAGTGGACCAAAGAGCGCAGGGAAAAGGAAAAGTTAGTAGGGAATCTTTGTAAGAGTGAAAGAGAGCACGGGTGGAGGGGGCTGGAGGGGGGGTTAGAGGGGTAAAATGGGAGAAGGGGAGGGATGAACTAGAGAATAGTTACAGAACCATGACCAGAAAGACAAGCAGAGGAGAGAGTAGAAGCGTGTGCATGCTCGCACACATTGCATGCATCGCATTGCATTGCACTACATCACATCGCATTGCATCGCATGGCATTGCATCGTATCCAATTGCATTGAGTCTCATCGCATCCACATTGTATCACAGTGCATTGCAATAGATTGCATCCATCCATCGCATCAGAATGCACCGTTGCGCATCACATCGCTGTCGCCGCTGTCGTCGCTGTCGTCGTCGCCAGCACCGTCACTGTGGCTGTCTTCATCGACGTTGTCGTTGCAGTCGCCGTCGTCGTCATCATCATTGTCACCATCACTGTGTCTCTGTAAGTGCATGAGTGAGTGAGTGAGTGAGTGACAGAGTGAGTGAGTGGGTGAGTGAGTGAGTGAGTGAGTGAGTTAGTGAGTGAGTGAGTGAGTGAGTGAGTGAGCGAGCGAGCGAGTGAGTGAGTGAATGAGTGAGTGAGTGAGTGAGTGAGTGAGTGAGTGAGTGAGTGAGTGAGTGAGTGAGCGAGCGAGCAAGCGAGCGCATGTGTGCGTACGTGTGTGCGTGAGTGAGTGAGTGAGT